>QRFB01000138.1:6690-18310 GCA_008931105.1 Oenanthe javanica | reverse complement strand
GGTTCAAAAGACTCTTTATGAGATATGGACTGAGAAACGTCACAACATGTCATTTATGAAAATTTAGGGATGTGAAGCGTTTTTGAAACGTTTAATCTCTGACAAGCTCGGACCAAAACCAGACATATATAATTTTGTGGGATACCCAACTGAAACAAGGGGTTATTCTTTCTATAATCCTTCTGAGAATAATATGTTTGTTGCTTGAACTGTTATGTTCCTTGATAGAGATAATAGATCTCAATGAAGTTTGAGACCCACATGATAACGTTGAACCAGTGGAGGAACCTGAGTAGAATGTACAAGAAAAATAATACTGCTCAAGAAACACAGGTGTTCGTAGGTTTAGTAGGATTCGCCATGAGCCCGAGAGATAATATGGATTTCTCTTGACTCAAGATGGTGATGTGATGCTTGTGGATGAAGATGAGCCTCTCACCTACCAAGACACTATGAACACTCCAAATTCTAAGAGATGGTTGGATGTTATGAAATTTGAGATGGAATCCATGTATACTAATCAAGTATGGACTTTGGTTGATCCACCTAAAGGGGTAAAACCTATAGGGTGCAAGTAGGTTTTCAAGAAGAAGACTGACATGGATGGTAATGTACATACCTATAAAGCACGATTGGTGGTNACCTAGATACTATAAACACTCCAGATTCTAAGAGATGGCTGGATGCCATTAAATCTGAGATGGAATCCATGTATACTAATCAAGTATGGACTTTGGTTGATCCACCTGAAGGGGTAAAACCTATAGGGTGCAAGTGGGTTTTCAAGAAGAAGACCGACATGGATGCTAATGTACAGACCTATAAGGCACGATTGGTGGCAAAAGGTTTCAAGAAAATTCATGGTATTGACTATGATGAGACCTTTTCACCAGTTGTTATGGTCATGTCCATCAGGATTTTGCTTGCTATAGCTGCTTACTATGACTATGAAATCTGGCAAATGAATGTCAAAACCGCTTTCTTAAATGAGAGCCTTGAAGAAGATGTGGATGTGTACATGACACACCCTGAGGGTTTTGTTGATCCAAAGGATGCTGAAAAGGTATGTAAGTTGCATCGATCCATTTATGGATTAAAACAGGCCTCGAGGAGATGGAACATTTATTTTCATGAAACTGTCAAAAAGAGTTTGACTTTATTCAGAATGAAGATGAAACTTGTGTTTACAAGAAGTTTAGTGGGAGCCATGTGGCATTCCTAGTATTATATGTTGATGATATATTACTAATAGGGAATGACATTCCTTCTCTACAGACTATGAAGACTTGGTTGAGAAATAATTTCTCAATGAAAGACTTATTCCGCTGCGTTTGTGCCATGAAACCCTTCAGCATCACCTGCTTCACCAACAGACACCATGGTGATGTAGTTGGTTTGGGTAATAGTATAAAGAACCTGAGGTGCGACCATTTTTAGGGTTTAGAATATTAGAAAATTGAAAGGAATTTGAGAAGAAAAAGAGGGTGAGATTTAGTAACTGCTGTGTAAAGAGGGTGATTTTAGAATAGAGAGAGACTGAAAGTGTTATTGTGAATAAATATAACTTATATATAGAGAGAAGGGAAGAGTTGCTTTCAAAAGGGATGAATAATAATCGATTTGATGTGACAGCCTGTTGTGTTGACATCATCTTCTTGACAGTAACTCCTGTATATAACTACAAAAACACTTGACTGTAACATTAGCACACACAGCAGGTAAATCCTAATTTAAAAATTGTGATAGTAAGTTGTGCGGCAATTGTTCAAACTTAATAATGGCTTCCTTGACAGTAACTTCTCATGACAGTTCCTTTGTCTGCACATCATGCTATCATACTTTCAAATTAGGTTGACAGTTACTTTGGTTTATTATGATAGTAACTTATGCTCTAGAGATAGAAATATATTGTTGTGACAAATGACAATATCTTTGGTGCATAAAGTAGCTGTCATAACTAAAAGTAGCTATCAAGACTATGAAAGTGTGTTTCAATAGTATTTGTGAGACACACTGTCACAAGCTTAGTAAAATTACCAGCTTGCTACTACAGATTTTTAAAATAAGTTGATTAACCTCTCAGAAAAGATTCATCACATATTCTTTCTGTAAATCAATCAAAACACCTGGATAGGCCATTGATCACAGCAAGTTTTGGTTAATCAACATTTTACTTGAAAATAAAAATACACAACAACTTATAATGCTCATACAAGTTTAACAAGAAAGGTTGAGCATCCACAATTCACATACAAGCCCGTTGAAGGTTTTTTCATTAAGTGGCTTGGTGAATACGTCTGCAAGTTACTTCTCTGTTGTCACATAATGCAGCTTGATAGTACCCTATTCAACATGTTCTCTTATAAAATGATGTCTGATGTCAATGTGCTTTGTCCTGGAGTGTTGAACTGGATTGTCTGAGATGGCAATAGCACTAGTGTTGTCACAGAAGATGGTAATTTCATTAAGTTCTAAGCCATAATCCAACAGTTGATTTCTCATCCAAAGTAACTAAGCACAGCAACACCCAGCTGCAATGTACTCAGCTTCTGCTGTAGAATTTGAGACAGAATGTTATTTCTTACTGAACCATGAAACCAATCTTTCACCAAGAAATTGATAACTCCCTGTAGTACTCTTCATGTCAATCCTGCATCCTGCATAATTTGAATCAGAGTAGCCCACCAAGTCAAAACCTGATTCTTTAGGATACCAAAGACCCAAGTTTGGAGTCCCTTTTAAGTACCTAAATATTCTCTTTACTGCAATTAGATGAGACTCCTTTGGATCAGACTGAAACCTTGCACACAGGCCTGTGGAAAACATAATGTCAAGCCTGCTAGCAGTAAGATAGAGAAGAGATCCAATCATTCCTCTATACATTTTGTTGTCAACTTTCTTGCCCTTTAGATCTTGATCAAGTTGAGTTGTAGTAGAGATGAGAGTCTTAGCAGGTGATGACTCTTCCATATCAAATTTCTTAAGAAGATCTTTGACATACTTAGATTGA
Source organism: Oenanthe javanica (assembly GCA_008931105.1). Taxonomy (NCBI): domain Eukaryota; kingdom Viridiplantae; phylum Streptophyta; class Magnoliopsida; order Apiales; family Apiaceae; genus Oenanthe; species Oenanthe javanica. The sequence goes on along the minus strand of QRFB01000138.1, from coordinate 15,300 downwards.
TAAATAAAGATTCCATCATCCTTTTGATAAACTTGAAGTCCAAGAAAGAACACCAACTCTCTCATCATGCTCATTTCATACTTGTTCTGCATCATTTCAGAAAACTTCTTACACAGACCTTCATTTATGGAACCAAATATGATGTCATCAACATAGATTTGGACTAGAATGATATATTTTCCATGCTTTTTGTAGAAAATAGTTTTATCCACAATCTCTCTTGTAAAGTGATTTTCAAGAAGGAACTTGGAAAGAGTATCATACCAGGCCCTAGGTGCTTGTTTTAATCCATACAAGGCTTTGAGTAGCCTATAGACAAAGTTGTGAAATTTAGAGTCTTCAAAACCTGGAGGTCGCTCAACATACACTTCTTATTCCAATTCTCCATTGAGAAAAGCACTCTTAACATCCATTTGAAATACTTTGAAGTTATTGTGAGCAGCAAAGGCCAAGAATATCATGATTGCTTCAAGTCTGGCAACAGGTGCAAAAGTTTCATCATAATCAATTCATTTCTGTTGATAGTAGCCTTTAGCTACAAGCCTTGCCTTGTTCCTTGTGACAACACCACTTTCATCCATCTTATTTCTATACACCCATTTAGTTCCTATTACTGATTTGTCCTTAGGTCTTGGAACTAGTTCCCATACATTGCTTCTTTCAAATTGATTCAACTCTTCTTGCATAGCCATTACCCAATCTGGATCCAGTAGAGCCTCTTCCACATTCTTAGGTTCTACTTGTGATAGGAAATAGGAGAACATGCATTCATTTGCTACATTCTTTCTTGTTTTGACTCCTATTCTTGGATCACCAATAAATAGATCATTGGTGTGATCTCTGTTCCATTTAGTTTCTCTTAAAGAATCATTTGAGGTGGCTCCTACATTTTGATTGCTTGAGCCAATGTGCCTTGAGCTGTGGACAACATCTATGTCTTCAAGTCCACCAGTCATGGGAATGTTTCCTGAGACTTCTGTTGATTGTGCAGAACCATCATTTGATTGATCTTGATTTTCAAATGCAAGGACATCTATCTCCTGGCCATCTTCAACTTCAGGGAACTTGGTTTCATCAAAAGTAACATTCACACTTTCTTCTACAGTTTTATGATCAATGACATAGACTCTGTAGGCTGTCCTGTCTATGCCATATCCCATGAAGATTCCTTCAAGTGCCTTGGTGTCAAATTTACCTTTGACTTTGGTGAAATCTTTCATAATATAGCACTTGCTTCCAAACACATGAAAGTACTTGACAGTGGGTTTTCTTCCTGTCAGTAATTCATATAGAGTCTTTCCAAACATCTTGTTCACCACAGTCCTATTTTGAGTGTAGTATGCAGTGTTAATGGCTTCTTCCTAGAAGTAGGTAGGTAGTTTTGCTTCACTCAACATTGTCCTTGCAGCTTCTATCAATGTCTTATTTTTCCTTTCCACAACACCATTTTGCTGAGGAGTCCTGGGAGCTGAAAACTATTGAGTTATTCCATTATCCTTGCAGAAGTCATTCATGATACTATTTTTGAACTCAGTACCATTATCACTTCTCAGTATCTACACCTTGTACTTGGGGTTCTTGTCTAGAACCCTTACCAAATCAATGATTTCTTGTGCAGCTTCATCTTTGAATGTCAAAAATCTTACCCATGTGTATCTAGAGAAGTCATCCACCATTACCAAGGTATATCTTTTTCTTGCCAATGATTTCACATTCACAGGACCAAATAGATCTAGATGAATAAGTTGAAAGGCTTCATGAATAGAACCATCAGGAGTGCTTTTGTGAGTAGCCCTCCCGACTTTTCCTTTTTGACAATCCTTCTTGACATAATTCAAGTTGAGGAAGTCCCTTGACTAACTCTCTCTTCATCAAATAATTCATTGCTTTAAAGTTGAGGTAAGAAAGCTTCTTGTGCCATAACCAACTTTCATTTGTGGAGGCTTTACTGTAGAAACAGTAAACCTTGTCTTTCCTGGCAGAGTCCAGGTCTACAATAAACAAGTTTCCTTTCCTAACTTCCTTGAGAGCTTCCATTCCAGTTTTCTTATTGATTATAGAGCAAGAGTCTTGATCAAGATCAACCTTGAAAACTTTTTCACAGAATTGAGTCACACTCAATAAATTGTGCTTTAGGCCATTTACTAGAGCAATCTTATCAATGATAACATTATCAACTTCCAAAATGCCATATCCCATAGTAAAACCAACGCTGTTGTCTCCAAAGGTAATATATGGGTCAACCATCTCCTTAAACTGTGATAGCAGGGCTTTATCACCAATCATGTGTCCTGAACATCCACTGTCAATGATCCATATGACCCTTTTATTTTTCCTGTTGCCCTGCAAAATAATGTTTTTCAAGTTACATTTAGTACCCAATCTTCATTGGGTCCATTTTGCTTAATTGTACCACAGTTAAGTATATGAGTATCCTCTTTTCTTTCATTCTCACCAAACAAGACTTCTGTGGCCACCTATTTAGTAACATATTTTGATTTTCTGTATTGAGGTGACTTGTCCTTCCTAACTTTCAGGAGGACTTGGAGTCTTTGCTTCTTCAGACTTAACAGACATGTATTGACAAACATTGCTTAAATAATTTTCAAATGGGAACCCGTACTATTTTTAAATGATTTTCCGAAGGTAAGAAAATATTTAAAATAATTTTTAAAAGTCTTAAATAATTTTCAAATAATTAATATGATTTTTAAATCACCTTGGAATATTTAATAAATATTTCTTAAATAATTAATCAGTAATAAACTATTTTCAAATGAAAATAATATTTATTTTATTAATAAATATTAAAATAATATTTATTAATAACCTTAAAGATATTTTTAAATCCGAATATATCCAATTTATATATATTACAATATTTTTGAATCGATCTTTAAATAATAAACTGTCTCCGGTGACTACTGGGTTTTTATGTCCGTATCCGGACAAAATATCTCCGACTCCCTGGTTTAAGTAAACGGAAGGTGTATTCCATTTGAGAATCTTAACACGTATACATATACATATATCTAAGTATACATATCTACTTAAACTGGTTTATAAATCTTAAGTAAATAAACCAAACATCGCTTGCTGATTCGCAAAGTACTTTTAAAACAGTTGATAGCAGTTATATCACAACAACAACAGTTTATAAAATACTTTGAGTTCAAAACTCAAATTTCGAAAACTTGCCTTACGGTGTCGGGATAGAGTGGTCTCGATTCCTGGCGATCTATAACAATAAATAACGTTTGGTTAGTATTTTAAACAATCCCGTCGAATCGACTATTCACGTAATCACATAACTTCTTAATGATAACGTCGACGTTTGGGATTCCTTAAATTTAAAATAAATTACTTATTTTATATTTTTTAACGTATTTTTATATTTTTTTTAAAAATAAATATTTATTTTAGAATTTTAAAAACAAATATTATTTTACTTATAAATAAGAAATTACTTATTTTAAGTTAAAATACATACATACCAAGTTTTTCTAAAAACAAGCCCTTATTTTCATAATTTAAGTTAAAGCCAAACATGCACAAATCTTTACTACACATTTGACTTATTACAAGTCCATGATATCCTTTAACCACTTTTGGTAATTATCGGCTTCGTAACGACTTTTGACGATAGTCATTTTTAACGAAACTAAAGTTCATCTCGTTTCATCCCCTAAAAGGGTTTTTCACTTGCGCGGCTTTGATTCAAACATTTTTATAAAATTGAAAAATCAACTTTTTAATACAATTCTTTTTCCCTTGCCTTCCTAACTGTCCAAGGTATTTGTCATCCAAATTTCATAATTAAAAACATCTTTTTGACATATCGATTATAGCTCTAAAGAGAGTTTGATTCTGCAGTTGGTTTCTCGTGCGCATTCTTGGCTTAAACATTTTTGAAAAATCGAAAATTAACTAATTCGACTCAAAAGTTTTATGGGATCTTAACCACTATCCATGTTACTCCTAAAATTTTCATAATTCTTAACCATTTATAAAGGGTCCGTTTGGCTTTGTAAAGTCAGTCCATTTTAACGATTGGTCCATTTTAACCGGTTTCACTAAAACGCGCATAACTCAAAATTCGTAAATCCTATGAACGCGATCTTGGTGTCAAAACAATCTACAAACCAAGATCTACAAGTTTTTGGGCAAAAACGTGCAGTAACAACAGTTGGTCAGTTCGGAATTTTATGCACAAAAGTTCTAAGAAAATTTCAGCATTATAACGGCTATAAATCGAACATTTCCAAATTTCGTATATTCCAATTAGCCACTTAAGGCAACCATACCATATCAACATCATTTAACCACCATCAAAGGGTTCAAATCTCAGTGGTAAAGTCCACTAACCATCATCCAAGATTTACACATAATTATAAAGCTCAAAACAACATACATCCCTTAAACATGCTCATTCTCGCATCCAACTTCCATAACAACTTAAAACTCATCAAGCTTAAAGTACGGGTGACCTTCCTTGGAGCCTAAGAACTCTTAAATATGGCCTAAAGATCCTTGGGAGAGCTTATCCTAGCCTTATAACCTTTAACCTTACAAGGAAATCAAGAAACAAGTTTAGAATTTTCGGAGTCAGCATTACCCCTCTTGAAAGAACTGGAAAAACGAGGGTCTTACCTTGCTTATCTGAACGAGGCTTGTGAACAAGAGTTGTAGATAACCTCAATACCTTTCTAACACGCTATAGATCATAATTTTCCAGTGAGAAATGAGAAAGATATGACAGTTCTAAGTTGCTGTCCTGTTCTTGTCCGAGAATAAAGAATGAGTGGGAGAGGATTTTCTTGCCTTGGCTAGTTTTGTGTTTGTAATAATGTGGTGGATATACATGTATCATATGTATATTTTCTGCACTTCTAAGGTCAAGGGGGTGCCATACTTGGCCTCAAAAATCAACCATATAAAGCCACTTTATGCCTTAGTTGGTGGAACTTGTTTCCTAACCAAATAGATTCTTGTTTGGTTGATCTAGTTAGCTTGTAATGGAGTCGGTTTGCATGGAATTACATGGAGCTTGCATGGCTAGCTACTTGCATGGGATTTGCATGGATTCTTGCCACCTTTGTCATTTTCCAATATTTATTCCTTAATTTCCATTCTAATCTAAATTAATCCTTAAAGTGTTCTTGGTGTGGAGATTCTTCAAGTGATCTTTAATAAACCAATTACCTAATTCCATCGAGTTTCTAAATTACAACTTCCTTGGTCTAGACATAGTATTCGTATTTATCGATATCTCGTAAAACGTAGGCGATTAACGAAATATAATTTTTCGAATTCCGATGACTTTTATATACACTCATTTTACTTAAGAAATCATAATACGAACTCAAATCTTAAAATTTTCATCATACATAAGTGGTGGTGGGAATCATTTTCCTTAAGTACCAGAATTACTATTCATCCAAGTCTTTTACAAGAAAAACTGAATCAGACAACGGTTTTCACCTGTTGTTTGATGTCCTGTTTTCCCGTTGTCTATTGAGGCGCCATCTGTTAGGCGCCTTAGACAATGACACGAAATCTCTTGTGTGAAAGAGTGAGAGACAACAACCTCATCTCTAGACGCCGTTGTGTAATAGCCAGAAACAACAACATGGTCACAGAAATCCGTTGTCAATAGACTAAAATGTCAAGTGTTTTTTAGTTGTAATATGTTGTTAGAAAGTCAAGAATACAATGTCACATGAGAACAAAAACGTTGTTCCTTCATTATCTTCACAACTATTTTTTGAAAGATAATCATTGTTAAAAAGTCGAGCACACAACAATACAGTCACATAAATCGGTTGTTACAAAGTCAAGAACACAATGGTTCTTGAAAAATAAAACGTTATTCCTTCATTATGTTCACAATAATTTATTGATAGATAACCGTTGTTAGAAAGCGGAGCACACAAAGGTTTTCAAAATGTGTTCAACACACCAGTTTCATTCACACAACAATTTTGTAATGCCATCCTTTATTTTTATATGACACACACAATGGTGTCTGTAGTTTTAAACATTGTTGTAAAGTTTAAGCACAATGGTATTAATCATCCAAAGTATCATTTTTATTCGATTCACACAATGGTTTAATTTAAATTATTTTTCCATTTTTATTCATAAACAATGAATTACCAAAACAAAAATACAAAATCAGAGTATTTAAAAAAATTCCAAATATTACCAAAATTACAAATACACAGCTTGTTCACAAAACTAAAACAAAAGAACAAAATCAAAGCCCTATCATACCAAAAGCCCCACCACTCCCTTTAGTAGCTTTGTCATCCATTGCCACTAACACATCATGCTCAGTAACTCTAAGTGAATAGAAGAAAACTGATCTCCAACCCCCCATTTGAATATTTTTCTTTAAAGATCAACACATAAGATAAACACTAGCCGTGTATTCCCTGAGCCAAGGTGCAATTTGATCAGCCTCAACATTTGACTTGATAAACGTCATATCCTCACAAATGAAATAGGATGATAAAATGCATTTAACGAAAACTATACTTACTCTTTGTCGTCCAGTTTATACTCCCGTTGTATTGTGGAAGCTACCTGAAGGCAAACTGAACAACAGATTTTTTCGCCAGAAGCATCTACATTGTGATCTCTGGTAATTCTGATCTTGGGAATCTTCTCAACAGAGTCTCGTACTAATCCCTTAGCACCACCGATGTCGAATATGTTGTGCACATCCTCAAATCTTGTTTCAACAACACTTATCTAATTAATTGATTAACAATCATATTTAGGAAAATGTGGTTTAGAAAGCTAGAGGTCATGTCATGAACACAACGCCATGTTACCTGACTCTGCACTGTACTTAGCATAGCTGGACCTATCCTTTCACGAACAAGTCTGAATGCAAGAAATTAAAAGTTTGCACTGAATAAAGTGTGCAGGTATTTAACCTTGAAAAATAAGATAGATAGAAAACTATTCTATTCAAATGAGTAGTAGCATATAGAAAATCCATATTATATCTAACATAACTCCATGTGATCTTGCAGATACAAGAAGTGAAGCTCATTAAGCACAACAGGAAAAACAGAATATATAGTTGGATCCAGTTGCAACTTGCAAGTTGGTATCAACTTTAAGAATAATATCATTATTAAAAATATCTTGTACTTTACAGTCCATGGAACAGTACTCTACATGCTAAAATTATACGTTTTGTTATATAAAATAATTCCTCTTATCTTTGAATTTCAACATTAAATTTATTTGTTTAGTTCCTTCCGTCGCTTACAATCCCCCCATAAAAGATTATGGCGTTTCTTAAACCAATTTTAATATTCAACTAATTAACTAACATGGTATAGAATTTATGGAGTACTATATAACTATTGAAGATGTGTATATAGAACTGATAATTGCCAACTTTACAAAAATTGTTCTAGAATGAAAAGCAAATGGCATGACAAGACTATTCTTCATGAAATTATAGATAAATCCTGGAGGGAAAGATGATATATGAAAGCAATTGGGAAGACTTCAAGACAAAGCAATAAAAGAACCTGTAATATACCTAGGGAATCCTTGAAAATCTGAGATAACTTGCTGTTTATGCAAACAAAAAATGTAGCTTTGTCAGTGTAAGATAATAGCAGTACCACATAAGCCATTATCCTTCTCGGAAGTTACAGATTTGAAGTAGCTTGGTAACAACTGAAGATACTATGCATGTTAGGATAATAGAGTACACACACAATAGAAAATATTATGCATTGACAGGTAAAGATTGTGCATACAGTTACAGACTTTGACATCACCCAAAGTCTCACATAAGCCATTATCCTTCTAGTGTTTGTCCAGTGACTGCCACCACAGCCCCGCGAACAAAGGCACCCTCAGTTTCTTGGCTTATTAAATCTCCAGTCATGGCCCCTAATAAAGTACAACTGCAGCAACAAGAAAATCATATTATTTCATCAACTACTAGCCCAAATTATAACTTCATTCGCAATGTAGGCACTCCAATTATCAAGCCTTATTTTCGAAAAAGGTACAATCTTGAAATACAATTTCATAACCCAACTGTAGGGTTTCGAGCATAAAAACGCAGCGGATATAACGTAAAAACAATAAAATTCGAAACCCTATCGCAGGATCCATGTATAACATTGGATGATTATGGTGAAGAAGTCTGTACCTTAACAAAGCTTTCTGTATGATGATTAATGGAGGTCCAGAAAAGATGAATCACAGCAGCCCTTTGTTGCAAAGATATGCTCTCCAAAGAAGTCCACACGAACGCCCGATCGTCCTACGATCACCGGAGTCGGTACTAGCCGAATTGTTTGCCTCTCTCTCTTTCTCTAGCCTCTCTTGATGTTGAGCAGCTAGGGTTTTTCTCTAAAAACGAAATCTGATGATTAAACCCTAATACTATACATCATTATGTATATATATATAGGGGAAAGAGAGATTTTGGGCGNTTGGGCGTAACCCTAATCCATGTGGTTTCCAAAACCCATTATGACTTTGAGTTATTATTATTATTATTATTATTAAATCTGAATCCAAATATAATTAATCAAGTCCCACTTAATTAATTCAATAATTAAATTCGAATAA
>QRFB01000137.1:119809-137230 GCA_008931105.1 Oenanthe javanica | reverse complement strand
CTTTATCTCCGAATTAAATCTTTTGTTTTCGCATGGATCCTGCGGAGGGTTTCGCTATTTTGTAATCGTAGTTGCCTACGATTACAAGACACATCAGCTAGCAATGGAATAGATCGCATATACATGAACAACTTGTATTCACACACTTAAAATATTAAAATATGTTGTACGCGATGTCATGGGATGTTGCATTCATTTGTTAAGAGTACCAGTTACACTTGAAGAGAAATGCAACATTTAAGTTTTTGTCTCTAGCTAGTATCTTATAATTTATATTTTAAAATATTTGCTCACCACGATTATAGTAGATTTATAATAATATAATCAATAATTGATAAATATATAAAAATTTATATTTATGCTATGCATACAAGAATCACAGAAAACGGTTCGAAGTATTGATTAGTATANTTATAGTAGATTTATAATAATATAATCAATAATTGATAAATATATAAAAATTTATATTTATGCTATGCATACAAGAATCACAGAAAACGGTTCGAAGTATTGATTAGTATACTTGGAAATATATAATCTTATATTTAGTAAAATTTTGATGAATATTATATATTTAGAACAATTTTAAGGTAAATTTAACTCTCCTAAACTATAAAAATATTTTTTTAAAATATGTAGTCTGATTTTAATATTATATATTTCCTCTGTCCCTCCCATTTCTTTACACTTTCCTTTTTGAGACATCTCACCAATTTTTTACATTACTAAAAATAGTAACTTTTAACAATAAAATACATTATTACATCCACTACTTCATTTCACTTTTTCAACACTTTACACTATTACACTCACTACTTCATTTATTTTAATAATAAAATCACTATTACACCCAATACTTCATTTATTTTAACAATATTACACCCACTATCATTGGTCTCCGTGCCCAAACCAAATGTAAACATTTGGCTGAGACGAGATATTATTATTTATTGATCAATAAAGCCCATGAGTATCAATAATAAATTTTTAGTTTAAATTTTAGTAAAATAACTAAAATATATATCATTTTAATAGTCAAATAAATATTAAAATATGATAATTTGATGATTGACGGATTTAATTTTAAACAGATATATAGACTTCGAGGTTTAATTTTTATATATGAAAATAAACTTTGAAATTTTTATGCGCACTTTTTTTTGGTAAGTTTTAAAGTAAACTCTTTTCAGACAAGTTTGATGTTTTGTAAACTTTGAGTTGGCAAGTGTCATAAAGTTTATAAATAAGCATCCAAACAAAGTATTCAACAACTTAAGATATGAATGTGTTGAATCTTAATTTTTCTCCCATATACAATAGTCATCTCCAGAGGTAGATACCTTATAATTTGATGGAACAAGGTCTCCAACATCATACCTTGATCCGATCTTAACATATATTTTTTCATCGATTTTCGCGACATAAAGATCAGCATCAGAAGCCATGATCTCCACACTGCTTGTTGCACTGATTGCGTTCCTCATTCTAATTGCTGTTATTTTCGAGATTGCATTCTTTAATCCCCAATCAAAGAAGTGATCATAAAACTGTAAATGNAAGTGATCATAAAACTGTAAATAGTGTTAAGCAACTCTTGTCAATTTATATGCACAATCAAACCAAAAGCCAAAGCTATGTTAAATGATCATAATTATCTTACAATTGATGGAATCCCAGGATGAGTGAGGATGTATGCATAACCTTGCATTACTTTGTCAGATGGGAATGGCCAAATTTTTTGAGATAGAGTATCGTGATTATCAATGAAAGTCACAGCATTTCCTGGTGAAATTCCGATCAAACCTGGAGGATTTCCATTTGAGTCCTTCATTCTCCACAACTCCCCCTCCACAGCAGTTTGAAGGATCCCTTTAGTTGTAAAATCAAATGCTGTGACACCACCACCACCAGTTTGCACCCATTGAGCCAGTGCATTGCGGTGATTGTCTTGGTTATAGTACGGTTTTCCATCTTGTCCATAGGAAAGACTATCCCAGTACTCACCAACAGCAAAATCTGGGGACGTATTTTGCATATAAACCTTGGTAATACTCGGAGAATATCCCCTGACAAAATCAAATCTCCAACCATCAAATCCAATTTCGGATTTAAGCCAATTCATCCAATCTGATAACTCTCTTTGTACCCTCGGATTGAGATGGTCAATATCCGGAGCTCCTGGAAAGTCCAGGCCGGTATCTAGGTTCCCCTTGCCATTAGAATATGCTGTATCGTCTCTGCAAATAAAAGAAGGACCCCAGTCAAGGCGATCATCAGCAGTTCCTCCCTCAAAAATGCACCATATGCCTCGGCTATCTTGTTTCTCGGCACATCTATGATTTATAACTGTGTCAGCAATGCATTTAATTCCTTTGTCATGAAAAGCCTTAATCAGTGCTTTTAGTTCATCCTCATTTCCATATGCAGACGCATTGAGATCATAGAGCCTTCCTGGTAGATATCCTAAACAAACGAGAAGAAATCAAGCATTTGAGACTTTGACTGAAATAAAAAAAAAATTAACTACATGCTGGTCACATGAAGGATGCAGTCATCTGTGATTTGAAACCCTCTTATGCTTAATTAAAGACAATGGGTTCTTTTTCATTGAATTAGCTAGGACACATAGCTGCGAATGGACCATCTTCTAAAATAAAGGAAGAAATTGAAAACTTGATCCACACAGCTGTCTAGCGAGACTCTTATTCCTCTTTTGATATCAAGAATTGCCGATGTGGGTTGAGGGGGTCATGCCTAAAACTTTTGTTACGTATGCATTTAAAATTCTGTAATCGACGAAACATAAAAAAAACAGAGAGAAAGAAACTGACCTTGGGGTGCGACAGATTGAGAAGGTGGTGGGAGCCAAACATGGGTAACCCCAGCGGTAGCGAGATCAGCGATGGAGTTGATTAATGAATTGTACCACCCTCCTTGCTTTTTGCATGAGTCCCAGTTGAATCCCTTAATAAATCAAGTAATGTCACTTACAGTACAGACCAAAGACAGAGATATATAAACTAACAATACGAGCAAACTGTGAGAAATAAAATGAATTGATGTTACTATTGAGATTCATTCATGTACCTGAAACAACAACGTAGGATTTGCTGCTGAAAACGTGAGGGTGATCGAGAAAAAAAGACATGGTAATAAACAAGGTAAGGTGACACAAGTTGGCATGATTAATGCTGCTTTGTTAGAGAAAGAACTTACAGTTCATTAATTTTGATTAATATGGGCTTTGTTAGATGTTAATGGGAATGTTTAAGATAAAAGATTGCAGACTACTCAATCAATCACTTGATGATGCGAGGTGCCAGTGGGGAACAAAATAGTTACGTGGAACAAACGGCAAGCAACCTGATGAATAATTGTGATTATTCTTTTCTATCGTCACAGTTCCTCTTTTTTATTAGGAGAAATTTTTACATCATATACTCATTTATAGGGTTATAAGCCTGAGTTTTATAGCCTGATTTTCCTTGGTGGTTAAGGTAAAACAAATCTTTAACTTATAAGAATACCTTCAATTTTGAATTCTTATTAATTATACCCGTCATACCATTCCATGAGAGTAATATTGAAAATGAACAGGATCATTCGTGAAGAAGAATAGAATTTGATTTGCTTAGTTTTGGATCGGTTTAGTTCATTTTTCTAATGAACACGATATTGAACATAAAAATCTTTCGATTTAATGAATGAGCCGAGTCAAATTTTATGTCAGTTCCGACTTAAATTTGATTTGTTGAGTTCGGGATCGGCTCGAACTCATATAACTCGGACAATATATGAATATTTTAATTTTTAAAATATAAAATTCAAATATATTTAAATAACATTTAAATTTAATTCATTATTACTATTAGTAGAATTTTTAAATTTATATATAATTTTAATTTTCATATTACAAATAATATAATTTTGAATTTTTAATCTTAATTAAGATTGGATTTAATAATATATACTAGGAAATCAGAAAATGAATATATATAAAATCAATTATCATACATTTTTATAAACTAAAGTGAAAGAAAAATTATCAAACTATGCATGATATCTAGAATTAAATAATTAATACTAAGTTAACTAACAACAACAACAAACAAAATAAAATTATGCTTGTAGTATTAATTAAAGAAATTGAAGTATTTCTGATCCTTTTCAATACAATTTAATTATGAATCTTTAATTCATGTGATTTATATTTTATAAATTAGATTTAATTGATTAAAAAATATATGAAATTTTAGCGAATAACTCGACTCAACTTGAATTCAGTTCGAGTTTAGCTTGATTTGATTTATTCATGAACAAATTCATGTTCACCTTATTTATTATTGAGCCGAATTTGAACATCACTTTCCGTTCAATTAGAAAATTCGACTAGATTCAGTTCATTTAAAAAAAATCAACACAGATTGTGCAAAACTGGGCTCAACTCTGTTGGTTTATAACTCTACATGGAACTATGTAAGTATATGAAAAGTATATGAAAGCATAACTGTTAACTATAATTATGAATATCCTAAATTGATCATCTCCCAATCATCTCTAATTCAATTTTATTTTTTAAATATAGCTGACCATTATAACTAATTCTATTATAGTACAATTATTTACAATAAATTTTAATTAATCATTATTTTATATATTTTAACTAACCAGTTTAGTTATTTTTTTATACTAACCAGTTTAGTTATTATTCTTGGAAATGTTCGAGGTAATTTTGAAGATGGTTTCATCTTTTCTTAGTTGAAAATACATTGATATTTGTTTATGTAAATTATACATTTTTGAAACTTATGTTTCATACATAACCAAATCAAAAATCCATATGTTTGGTAATGCAGCTTCAGACGAGTATCGTAAATTTGTGCGTATATGGGTTACAAAACCATTAAAAGCAAAAACACACACTTTTTTTTGTATAAAAGTAAAGAAAAAGAACCTTGCTCTTGCCATCTTTCCCGTGCTGCTGCTGCTAAACCCTATAAACATTTTTCTTTCTAATAGTCTATGTATTTTCTTTCGTGGCTTCATTCAAGCCAAAAATGTACTATCATCGGCAGTCAAGCAGTTGTCCACAACATATATGAATTCGTGACAAGATACGCCTCTCGCTTTAGAAAAATAGCATACATTAGCTCGTTCCACGAATCTGGAACTCCAGGTAGACACCAGTGGCTGCAGTCCTGTCTACTGTGAGATGATTGTGGAACAAGATAATATATAGATGAATGTCCATCTTTTCTTCTTAAAGTCATATTACTAACATCTAACACTTCTAAATGACCACCATACGATTTGCTCAACTGCGATGATAATACTTCTTTAAATGTGTTGTAGCTTCCTAAACTGTGAGATGAAACTTTGTAAGTGTCTAGTTCTGGCAGTTTCTCCTTGTGGCAGCCTCCGCCCTTTCTCCAATCCCCGCCTCTGTATTATCAATATCATGTTTAGTTTTGGCTAAGCTTGTGTACACGGAAAAGAGTAGGAAATTCTAAAATCAAATAGAGACTTGTGAAGAAGTTACAACAAACCTGAAATGTACAGGGGAATATGTACGAAAAAAGACTCGAGTCTTTCTTGTATTTACTTCTCTCTTTACAAAGCCTACGATAGTTTCTAAGGACTTTCGATATGCTGCATCTACTTGCATCTCCATCTTCACTTGTCCTCCTTCTTGGAAGTAGCAACCCCTGATCAGTCAGAAAATATGATTACGGGATTAGACATTATATGATGTTAACAGAACAACGATTTGATCATTAATTGAGGCATATCTCAATGTCTCATACAGACATACAGTAATAGTTAATNTGAGGCATATCTCAATGTCTCATACAGACATACAATAATAGTTAACACTTGTACAAATGCACATACATTCTTGTAGTTTTCTCGAAATTCCACCAATGCCCTGTGTTCAAAACCAAAATATCTGCATGTCTCCATTTCAAATAGCTCCAATCCACCTGATCTAATTTTAGGGTACTTCTAACATTTGGTGGAGATTTAGCAGGAGGTCTGCCCTGTGACACAAGAAATGGAGCCCTATAGTATTCCACTGTGCAATTATAGTCAAACTTAAAGACCAAGAACCCTTTGCGCTTAGTAATTGGTTTGCCATTTACTTCATAAATGGATTCCTTATTGGAAACTGCAGAAGATAGCATGCAGAGAAGGGACTCCCATTGGTTTCTTCCAATCGAATCTCCCACGAAAACTAGCCTTTTGTTCCGCAGTTTCTCCAACATTAATTTTGCATCAAATCTGGAGTCAAAATCACTCAATACATAATTCTTTTCCTCCTCCCATACCATTACAAATGTTTAAGTTTAATGTCATCAGAGTATTACAAAACAAACTAATGGGAACCCTGTATGATTTTATCAAAGAAACAGCTGTAGCATGAATATATAATTTAGATTAGATATTAAGACTAAAGCCAACATGTCTATATATAAAAAGAAGTTTTCCTATTTTCCCAAAAAATAAAATAAATAATGAGCTGAGAAAAAAAATTACAAAACAAATAATAAAGCATAAAAATTTTCAACTGATAGAATGGCTTTGTGGTCCATAAGTTCACGGGCAGATACATTAAAAAGAAGCAAGCACACCAGCAAGAGTACAAAAAGAAAAAACAGCCGAAATGATAGTTCAACACTCTATATATATTAGATGAAGAAACTTCCAACAGTTTTCAATTGGAAAACTTTACAAGAAAAACCTATTAAAAGATATTACTAACAGAAAACTCAAGATTAAAACAAGTTAACATTCAAACTAGCAAATTCATAATGATCAAGTAATGATTCAAGCTTTGAGTTTTAACTTCTAAATAATTCAATACAAGTACTTGTAGAAGTAGAAAAAAGGAAGAACCTGGGCAGATTACAAGCTTTAGGTTGCCACCGCCACTTCGTGTAGAAAAAATCAGGACGGCCATTCTCCGAACACCTAAATCCATAATCCAAAAACTTACAATCTTTAGACTGATACAAAGGATAGCTTTCGTCCCACACCCACTCACCCTCAAACACATCACAAGAACCACCATTTTCACTTAAAAATTCAGCCATTCTACGCGATTCACCAGGCCTATAAAATCTCAACCCCATAAACTTCTCAGGTTGCGTCGAAAACTGAAACCCTTTAGATAAGTCTCCATAGTTAAAGTAAAGAAAGCAACATGTAACCAAAACAGTAACAAAGATTACAACCAGAATTCTAACAGAAGGCTCGAAAAGTCTAAGATGGCTCTTTATTTTCTTGAAATTACGTATACAAGGCATTGCATCTAACTCTGCTTGACATGAGCATTTAGACATCTTGATAAGTAAACATGGAAGGTGTATGTAATATTTGGTGAGAATGTGAAAGGAGAAGATGAAAAATGCATGGGACATGTATGTAGGTTAGTAGTAGAAAGTACATATCACATGTTACAAAACATTTGAGAATAAAAGAGTTACTGCATGAAAAAGCTAATGAGAAGTCACTTGTGGATATAACTGCAGATAGAGTCATAGAGAAAGACAAGGCTCAGTTACTTTCATGGGTGCGTTATTAGTTAGTGTCTTTGTGGATCTCGTGACCTGCAGGGGAAGACAAAAGTGTTGTAACGGTTACAATAAAAAGTAAAAACTCACAAGTACTAGTATTGTTTTTTTCTTTTATAATCGGTACTTTATGAAAGTGGGATATTTATGACGTCATGTCAAAGTACCTAAAGACAGTTAACAAAGTACACATGTATACTTTTGTGTATGAAGAAAATAAAATAAAAATAGTTATTAAATGAAGTTAAAAATTCACAGTTTTAATACAGTAAATTCAAGCATGAGCAAAGATGATAAACTATACATGATGCAGCATATTACATTCCCCAAAGTACTTGCAGACTTGAAATTGAACACGGAAGCTTGATTATTGGTGATACCGTGATAGTAGAGTGTCGAATTTTCGAGATATCTAATAAAGGTAATCAAACCAATTAGCAGAGACGAGCATTACAATAGTAGTAACGAATGAAAACTGTGTGTATATCCTTACTTTAGGTCATCAAATGGCATTGAGAAATCTAAACACATTATACTAAAGCAATCTAATTATTACACTCCTGCGTCCTCATGTTGCATCAATTTATAATATGGTTAAGATTCTTCAGGAGGTTGAGGTTGTTGTGGCCACATCTGCGGTGGCATGTAAGGACGGGGCTGCTGGCCATAAAGGGCTTGATCTAAAGGATTACCCATGTACATACCTGAAGACCCAACCTGAGCAGCATGCTGTGTTTGCATATAATAGCAAGGAAGGCCCTCAGCTGGACCTCCTGCTGGAAGGGGGCCTCTTGGGATTGTTGCAGCAAGAACCTCGTCTTTTAAATCTTCCCTTGGAACAATATCAACCAAGAAATCAAATATATCAGTTCTTGTAATGGCTGCTGCAATGTCATTCTTTTGGAGTGTCCTCCTTTTGTTCTCCTCAGTGTGATTCCAAGACCTTAGTGTTAACTCGAAAATGAACATCTCACAGGCACGGGAAAATATGACAGGAGCTTCAGCTGATATCATCCTAACATCCTCATCTGCTTTCATAATCTTCTTGATCCTAGCCAATGGTAAACTATGGCTCTTAAAATCAGTTACCTGCTCGATTTCTGGGTACTGGTTTGCCCAAAAATTCTGGAGCTGTTGCTGCAATTGCTGTTGCTGCTGTTGATGGATGTGCTGATAAGCAAGTTGGTGTTGGGCAAGCTGAGCTGGAGAGGACGGAAGACCTGCTGCCTGTGGAGACTGGATTGTACCAGCTGATGCAGGATGAGTGGATCCCATCATTTGGTTAGCTTGATATGCTGGCACACCATATTGCATCTGAGCTGAGCTACCCACCCCCATTCCTGGAGGCTGTCCATGCCCTTGCTGATCCATTTTCCCGTTATAGACTTCCTAGGAGTGCTACACTTCACATCCAAATGCAAAGACATTAAATTATATCATTAGGATAAGAGCAATTTATAAAACTGTATTATATAGAATGACTTCAAACATGTTCCAACTTCTAAAGATACATAAGATGGTATGCATGCATACATCATGGGCTGCCACAACAAGGTTGAAAATAAAATCAATTACCAATATACAAGTTGACGATGTGATGACCTGCTACCATTTGAGACATTTCAAAGGACCAGTTTAACACATTCCACACCTGTTTATTATCATATCGCTAATGTTGACAATGTAATGGACCTGGTAGGCTGGTACCATGATTGCAATATACTTGTGGCTCGCTACTACTATTGCGTTAAAATTTAATGATTCATCAATCTAGAGGGAGCATTATCATGGCAGAGGGATGTACATAAATCTACATATAGGAGGGGCAGGGGCCTATTATATATAGATGGGGAGCAGAATGATATATGATGTAACTGTAATGGTCAAAGTTAGGTGTGGAAACCATTAGACTAGGAGAATGATATTATCAAGAGCACTTGAAAAGTGAAAACCATTTCCCTCTAGAATATAATCGCGAACATAACAAATCAATACATCAAAAATTATTTCTAAATGCACGAATAATAATTTTTAAAATTGTCATAAAAATTTACAATCCAGGCTAAAAAATAAAAAACAATGGGAAAAGATCGAGGCTAATGTAGTATCAGCCGGTACAGCCTCAACAGACATTGCCTTTGATCAGTATTATAATTAATATTACATCAATTATTAGAACTCAATAACAAGTAAACAGTAAACTGCAATTCTATTCTTGGGAATCTATGTAGGATAGGAGACATGAATAAAAAAGTAATAAGAGGCTAGGAGCTGATGTTGCCTAGATGGAGATCTAGGAGCCGAAAAATAAAAGAGCACGCAACCTATTGTGAGTCAAAGGTATCTCTAATATTCAGTTGAACTCAACCTGTTAAACCTATCTAGACAATTGTTCTCATTTTCAAAATTACAATACACCGTGAAAACAAAACTTTCTTAATCAACAGAACCTTGATATTTCAAAAGATTTAGAACACCTCTCAACAATACAGTACGATACACCAGTAATTAAACAGACATCAGTGAGCACAATAATCCTGTTCAGTGCTATACTGCCATATCTTTCACAAAAGACCACCATGGTCAATTTTCTTAATACTTTAATTGAGTAATTTTATGGATGAGGATATTTGGGTGAGGAACCTTCAAGGGGCAAACTACGTTCACATGACTGGTATTAGCCATATGATCATGGAGTCAGGCGTTGATTGAAACGGTTCCAGTGACCCATTCTATTGCAGGGGTGCATAATGTAACTTTCTCTTTAATATGAAATTCAATTTGCAAAATGAGAAATACCGTCCAATGGCATAGCATACCTCGGCACACTCTTAAAGTCCCAAGAAGTTTTTTCATGCTTTGGTTGGCTATAAAGAGGAGATTATGTGAAACAATCTGCCAAAAACACAATAATAAATCACGAGTGATTGTGTGTGCAAACAACAGAGTAGTGTATGACAATAAACAAACTGTTAAAGAGAAGGGATAAGAAACTGATGATGTCTCGAGTCCACTGCGGAACTGTCTCCTTAAAGCTATTTCGCTTCTCACCGTATGTTTGAGTCGATAGTCTCTCAGGATAAAACGAGAACACGATGATGTCACAAAGAACAACATCTTCAAGATGTCACGAAGAACAACATCTTCAGCGAGCTTGAACAGAGCAAGAAAACTATCACCAGGAAGAGGACGGTTGTGCTTAGGGTTTAGGATAGAAGATAGACTTGCTTAAACCTAAGACCGAATAAGATGAATATATAGACTGGGAAAACTTGAGCGCTACACAATTTCCTAAATTACCACGCATTAATTAATAAAGGAAATCGGTTGTCAAAATCAATTCGTAATCAATTTTGAATTAATAATAATACTCATTATTAAAACAAAATAACGAATTATTATATTGAGCTAATTCACAGGTGGAAATTTGACAGCAGCTTTGAGTTTATTGTCGGCAGTAAGTTTCATACCGTGACAGCAACTTTTGTCCGAGTTTACTGTCATGACTTCCAACCGTGACAACAACTTTGTCCGCCGAGTTTACTGTCAGGACTTCCTTGACAGTAACTTTGTATGACAGCAACTTTGAAATGAGTTAAGCAATTCTGACAGTAACTTTGCTTCTTCGACAGCAAGTTTGAGTCTGACAGTAACTTTGCTTCTTCGACAGCAAGTTTGAGTCTAACAGTAAAGTTTCATACCGTGACAATAACTTTTGTCCGAGTTTACTGTTAGGACTTCGAACCGTGACAGCAACTTTGTCCGCTGAGTTTACTGTCAGGACTTCCGTGATAGTAACTTTGTATGACAGCAACTTTGAAATGAGTTAAGCAATTCTGACAGTAACTTTGCTTCTTCGACAGCAAGTTACCGTGACAACAACTTTTGTCCGAGTTTACTGTTAGGACTTCGAACCGTGACAGCGGACAAACTTTGCTTCTTCGACAGCAAGTTTGAGTCTGACAGTAACTTTGCAAAACTGGTCCGGATTTATTCGCCCCAAATTTTGCTGCATTCGTGTCCATAGGTCGCCCACGCGGAAAGCCCGAAGGCTTGCGAAACCACGAATTTGCCCTCGAAATCCCATGATTTGCACCCCCTGCGCGTGCGCGCACGTGGGTGGTGGAGCAATACCATACTAACACATTTTAAACACTACATAAGTGTTCTACTATATAAAGTCATGGAAAACTCTTTTCCAATTCAATGTGGGATTCAAGTTCTCATTTCTAGATTTCCACTTCCAAGGTACCAACTTTGGATAATCATATCTCATCCATTCCTTGATCATTTTGAATACTTAAATATGCGTTGGAAAGCTCTCTCGAAGAAGAACATACTCCAATCATAACTTGTTGCGCGCACGCACCTAAGAAGAATTCAAACTTAGACTTAAAATGACTTGACAATGTGGGGCTTCTACCCACATTTTCCAACAGATTAAACACTTGTTCTTGCCTTTTACAGCTTGGTATTGCTCTTAACTTCTCCTGTATGCCTTGTAGCGGAGAAATTCGATAACGAAATATCTCAATCGGCTGCTATAATCTGTTTCGTTATTCTAAACGGATGCTTTACTAGTGTATGGTGTCTGTTGCTTGTTTATTCCAGCTAAATGTTGGATTGTCTGGTTATGTTCTGGTCCAAATTTTTGGTTTTTTTTTTCTATTCTTCTATACCTTGGGGTGCCCCTTTGCTTTTGTATAAAAATAAAAAACTGCCATCTCTGTTTCTAAATTCTTATAACNTTTTTTTTCTCTTCTTCTATACCTTGGGGTGCCCCTTTGCTTTTGTATAAAAATAAAAAACTGCCATCTCTGTTTCTAAATTCTTATAACCCTTGTTTGTATTGTAACAAGAACCTGACTTAGGCATGGGTTTGCAAAGAAAATGTCAGATTATCACCAGAACAGGAACATCACTATATATAGATATTAGATACACAAGCGATACATTAACCTTTTTGATCAAGTTCGAGAAATTTCACCCCTACCTCACAATTGCTATCATAGTCCCATATACTGATATACTTGAGCGCATGGACTAGTAACTTAGTAAGGAATTCAAGTACCCATAGAACAAGTAGCTTATCTTCTAGTAACCTACCGTCAGCCAAGGATGTGCCCTCTTCAATCATATTTTCGATTGACATAGATAAATAAGGGCATCTCCAATCATGCATTTAAACCTCTAATTACTTCATATTTTACTTCAGAAATGAAGTAATCATACTCCAACCATCCATTACTCTATCTTCAAATATAAAACAATCAACTATTCAACTCCAAATTTGAAGCAACACTATTCATTTGAAGATATTGATTTTATAATCAACTATCACACAACTTTATATCTATATCTCTATTTCTATCTCTATCTTTATATATTGTATTGTTGTGTATAGAAATAAAGTAGGTTTGAAGTAAAATTTAAATGAATGATTGAAAAAGAAATAGAGATATGAAGTGAAAAGATGAAGATTTGAAGATAAAGTTGATTTACACAGAGTTAACCATCGGAGATGGCCTAAGGAATACAATCAATAGACTTCGACATATTATTTGCACAATCGCCAAGTTTGGAATCTTTCAAAACATAATATCAGTAAAGTGGAAAAAACCTACTATTCTGCACAACTTAGGAAGTTAAATTTCATCATATACAGAGATCCCCATTTAAAAAATGTGCAAGTAAAATCGAGTCGATATGTACAATTCATGAAGGAGAACAAACTACTTGTATCGATGAGTACATCTATAGTGCTTAAAAAGCTTAGAAAATACAAGCACCATTAATGAACTTACCGACATAGCCTTACCATACTAAAAATCTGTTAATCAACCAAACACATGTCTATGTACATTATAGTAACATAATTTAGTAATTGTGAAGTAGCCACTGCCCCATATCATCACAACCATAAAAATTTATATTTCTTAACTTGAGTCCTACTAGAGAAGATATATACTCCCTCCGTCCCGGCCAAATGTTTACATTTGGTCCGGGCACGGAGACCAAGGATAGTGGGTGTAATAGTGATTTTATTGTTAAAATAAATGAAGTAGTGGGTGTAATAGTGTAAAGTGTTGAAAAAGTGGAGTGAAGTAGTGGATGTAATAATATATTTATTGTTAAAAGTTACTATTTTTAGTAATGTAAAGAATTGGGTGGGACGTCCCAAAAAGGAAAGTGTAAAGAATTGGTTGGGACGGAGGAAGTAATAAGAATAAAAATCACCATAATAAATAAGAAAGCAAATAGTAGTACCTTTTTATAGCCCAGCTGCTCTGAAATATCAATCTTGCTTCAAAAAGAAAAGCCTAATAATAATTACTGTAAAATAAAGATAAGCGCAGTATAGAGCAGAACAATACAAATACAGAATAAAGTGCTAATGAAACATGTAAATAAATATAAGTATATATAAACACACCAACAGGGTACCTTATTTGCAGAATAGAACGAGGGAAAAATTAGCTGGGAGGTGTTGAAATACAGAGAGATTGATTCTGAGTAGTACTTTCTAAGTTGGGGGAGCATTGAATGAAAGTGGAGAGTGAGTTGACAGATATACATACATAATTACGTACAGCTGACCTTAATTATAAAGGAAAGTTAGTATATGGGTTATTTAATACTCCTTCCGGACTCTATTCTAAATTACGTTCATTTTAATTTTTACGCGGGTTTACAAGTCGTATAAAATATAACAAAACTATTTTTATATTATATTTTTATTACTGTATTATTTAATGTAAAATTTTATACTGTCAAAAGGTTATGTTAATATATATGATATTTTTTTTACATTATATAAATTTATTAACGATGTAAATGATAATAGATTAATTAAAAAAATTATTTTTATGGTAACTAGATATTATATATAAATAATAAATTTTTATTTAACATAAATATGCTAAGTATGATAAATATTATTCTATTATATATATATAATTTAAATTCGTATTATAATAAATATAATTAGTTTAGATCTAAAATAAAATTTTAATTAATATAAATATGTATTTAGTTGGAACCCGTATTATAATAAATAAGTTATATGTAATATGAATATTAGAGGCGATTAACCGATCACAAATTTTAATATTATGAATTTTTCTATGTTTTTCATGTAATTTTTATGCAATGAGAGGCCTTAGAATTGTCAAGTAATGTTTCTATTACTGGTTATGATTAAAAATCCTTGAATTGGTATTTATTTTAATTTGGCAAAATTTAATTATTGTTTTTCTTGAAAAATTGCCAAATTTTACTAAGTATCTTCAAAATTTCGAGATAGGGTCTATCTCGAAACTCATCTCGAAATTCGACTTGAATTTCGAATTTGAGCTTCCAGGAGTGAAGTTTTGAAAATTCTAAGTTTGGGAAGAATTTCGAGTTACAGTCTATCTCGAAAATCATCTCGATATTCGACTTAAGGTTCGAGTTAGAGTTCCCAGTGTGCCTGTTCAAAATTATGCTTTCTTTAAAATTTTTGAGATAGAGTCTATCTCGAAACTCATCTCGAAGTTCGAGATAGAGTTCCAGGTGTGAAAATTTGAAGAGTCTAAGTCTGGGAAATCTTTCGAGATAGTGTCTATCTCGACATTCATCTCGAAATTCGACATAAATTTCGAGATAACTCCTATCTCGAAACTTATCTCAAATTTCGACTTAATATTCGAGATAGAATTCCCTGATGGTACTTAGAATTTGTTTTGGGGTTCAGGGAATTTTGAGATAACTCATATCTCGAAACTTATCTCGAATTTCGACTTGAAGTTCGAGATGGGTTTTCCCTAGAGGTTTTATGATGTTTATTTGTTCAAGTGAATATATTTCGAGTTAGCCTCTATGTCGAACCTTAAGTCGAATTTCGACATAAAGTTCGACATAGAGTTTGACTTAGATTCCCCAGTGCGTACTTGAGTTTTTTTTTCTCTTTTTCATAGGGGTATTTTTGTCCTTTCACTCTAATGCCTATATATACATCTCTAACCCGATTTTACTTTCACTTTTACCCATTTGTTTTAAACCTAATTTTTACAGCAACCCCCCCACCTTACCCAGCGATTTCATAATCACAGCACTGTTCATAATTTTTGTGTCTAATCTCATACATATCATGAACTACTGCCCGTTTTTTTCTCTATTCTCTGTCTACCTCATTTATCTTGTGCGTTTTTGTGTTATTGGGTTGTGCCTGTTCCTCTTCAAATCTCGATATATACACACGCCTATACACACACTTTCTCACATACGTATTATAATTGCAGGCTTTATTTGGATTTGATCGAGTATTATTCAGTAGTTTGTTTGTTATTGCTGTGTTTGATTCGTATTATTGCTTTTAATTCCGTAGTTTAATTACAAGTAAAACACCACATTTGTTTGCTTAAATAAAAGGAATTAATCTGCATTCGTTTCGTTTTCTTAATTTCCTTGCGTAATTGTCTGCTTTATTTGTTTTTTTCTCAATTAATTCAAGGATTTTTTTTCAAAAATGGCTCACCAATTTTCACTCGCACGTTTCAAGTTTTGGGTACGATTTCTCAATTTGTACTTCAAAGCTAATACTGTTTTTACTGCAAAACCAACACTGGACCATGATGCTTTGCAACAATTATGGACTAGTGCGGTTACATTTGGGAGTAAATCGACCCCCTATGATTTTAGGTTTACCTTGGCAGGTCAGAATTATGAGGTTACAGAGGCGGTTTTCAATCGAGTTCTTGGTTTCCCAGTCAAGGATTCTTATGACCCTGAACCTACAGCGGCCGAGCGCCTGCAGTTTTTTGAGGAAATTGGATGTTATCCTCCTACTGGACGAATATCCACTTCCAGCATTCAAAAACAATTCTTTCATGTGGAATGGAATTACTTTTTCGAAGCTATTACTAGATGTTTTCGTGCACGAGAAAGAGACTTTCATCAAATTCCGATTCCCATGCAAATTTTTGGTGTTTCCCTAGCCCGTGAACTCAACATTAATTATGGAAGGCTCATTCTTTCTGAAATAGTGGCAACGATGGGATCACCTGCTACCAGGGACATTGCAACTACCGATGTTGTCTGCTGGTATCCTCGTTTCTTACAAATGCTTATTAATCATTTAGTACCGACTAATGCTTTATCTGTTAGGCAGGCATTTGTTAGGAGTCCCACCTCTGCATCTCTTGGTATGGGTACTAAGTCACTTACTACTATTGCTAACCAGGATAAACATCAGGGTAAACCCATGTCTATTCCTGAGAATATTCGAGTGTGGCTTTCTTATGATGCAGGTGTTACTTCTCTTGCGGGGACTTCACAAATATCATCACATGCTCAGAATCCATCTGCTCATACTGACGCATTTCAAGGGATTCCTGACGAGCATCTTGATGACGACCAAGATGATGGCCAATCTCACAGTCAATTCACAATCGGGCAAAGAGAGCAACAACCATCTCCTAGGTCAACACATGCTGATTCTGATCCCTTTGCTAGACAAGGTAATGAAGGAGGTACTTTCTTTGAACATGAGAAACTCTCTATTCACACTACTAATACTTCTTCTTCCTCTAATTCTGATTCCGTGGCCCAAGATTCTGCTAACCCGCAGGATCTATCCCAGGGTGATAGCCAAATTTCTGAGTCTGATTCCCTAACTTCTTCCCTTTCACCCCTGTTAACGGGAGCTAAAAGGCCGGCATCTGTAGAATTAGGTGAGAATTCTGATGAGAGTGACCCCGAAGTGCAGCCAGTAATAAGAAAGCGAGCCAAAATTTCCCAAGCTGCTACTTCAACAGCCGAGTCCAAACCTAGAGTATCTCTCACAACCACTCCACCTCACGTGAGTGGTTCT
>QRFB01000137.1:97791-111675 GCA_008931105.1 Oenanthe javanica | reverse complement strand
GGGGGGGGGGGGGGGGGGGGGGAGGAAGATGATAAAGAAACCGGAAAAAAGAAGGAAAAAGAGGAGGAACTCACAGAATACTGGCTACTCTTTTTTCACAAAGCTTCAAAAATGAGCATTAGTGGAGCTGGTTTAGTTTTGCAAAGCCCTGATGGGTTTATTGTCAAGTATGCAATCAGGTTGGATTTCCCAACTACAAACAACGAAGCGGAATATGAAGCTTTGATAGCTAGGCTTGGCCTGGCAAAAACCCTGAGGGTGAACAAGTAGAAGATATGTGACGATTCAAGGCTAGTAATCTCTCAAGTAAATGGGGAGTTTGAGGCCCGAGAAGAGACTATGGCAAAATATTTGAGAATTGTTAAAGCTCAAGCTACGCAATTTGAAAAATGTCACTTTGAGTATATTCCGAGATAGGAGAATGTAAAGGCCAACGCCTTATCTAAGTTTGCATCATCAGAGAGTAAGAGTTGTTCTGGCAGTGTTTATTTGCAAGTCTTGAAGACCCCAAACATTAACGCTAAAGTAGTAGCCCCGATTGGGCTGGGAGCATGTTGGATAGATCTCATCAAGCTCTACTTGGAAATGGGAAAGACACTAACCAACCCCATGGAGGCACACAAGCTATCAGTGAGAGTCTTGAAGTATGCCCTCATAGAGGGAATACTTTATAAAAAATCGTACGTGATACCCTACTTGAAGTGTCTGAGATCCTATGAGGCTGAAGCTACCCTAAAGAATGTTCATAAAGGTATACGTGGCCAACACCTTGGAAGTAGGGCTCTTGCTCATAAAGTCATAAGACTAGGATTTTATTGGCCTGAGATGCTTAGAGATGCTAAAACTTATGTTAAGAAATGTGATCGCTGACAAAAATTTGCGCCCATCGTTAGGCAGCCCCTTGAGATGCTAACATCCATTAACTCTCTACTCCCCTTTTCCATGTGGGGAATGGATATCTTAGGCCTCTTTTCTTTGGAAAGCGCACAGAGGAAGTTTCTCATCGTCGCTATCGACTACTTCACTAAATGGATAGAAGTTAAGCCCCTGGCCAAGATTGATATGAAGAACGTGACTCAATTCTTCTGGGAGAATGCTATATACAAGTATGGGTTATCCTGAATCCTGGTGATGGAAAATGGGACAGTTCAATAACAAAGACTTCATAGAGTATTGTAGGAACTACAACATTGAACTACGCTTCACCTCAGTAGCTCATCCATAGTCAAATGGACAAGCTGAAGTGGCCAATAGAATTATCCTGGATGAACTTAAAAAGAGGATTGAATGCTCCCAAGGGACTTGGGTTGATGAATTGCTTCTAATCTTATGGGCATACAGAACTACTTGTAGAGCTTTAACAGGTGCTATTTCATTCCAACTAGCCTACGAGGCTGATGCAGTGGTGCCCGTTGAAATTGCTCAGACGTCACCGAGAGTGCGAGAGTTCCAGATTGATGCCAATGAGAAAGGCATGAAGTTGGCTTTAGACCTGATAGATGAGATGCGCGACAAAGCCAATGACAGAATAGTGACAAATCAGAAGAAAGATTCGTTCTACTACAACCTTAAAGTAAAGAAAAGGTTCTTCCACAAAGGAGACTTAGTCCTGCGAAAGATCGAGGCATCTGAAGCATGTTCAAAGGGCAAGTTAGCTCCAAACTGGGAAGGCCATACCAAGTGAAAGAAGTCATAGGGTAGGGCGCGTACAAGCTCCAAACCCTTGAAGGGATTGAAATCCCACGAAGCTAGAATGCAGCCAACTTGAGAATTTATTATGTTTAAGTTTTCTATTTTGATTTTCAAAAACGTTTAAGTATCGGTTTATTAGCCTCGAAGGTATGACATATTTTAATAACTTACATTTGAGAAATTAATAAGTTTCAAGAAGTGTTTTCTGTTATTCTTATATAACGTTAGTCATTTTCACTAAGTCTTTTACAAGCCTCGCAATTATTTGTTGTTTATGTTCAACTTAAACATGAAAAACAAGCAAAACAAAGGCAGAAATTAAAAAGACAGGAAAGTGAAAAAACATGATTACATAAATAAAAAAGCCCGTGGGCCAAAGGTTTTAACAAGCCACAGGGGCCAACATAAATACAAGAAATAAAAACCTAACTACTTAGACGGTTCCTACTCTTCTAAAGACTCCTCCCCGCTAGACGAAGACGAATCCTCTACGTCTTCACTTGATTCTTCCTCTTCGGAGGAGCTTTCCTCCGTTGGCTTTTGGGGAGTCATCACGGGAACGGCTTGAGAAGGGGATGGAGTAAGGCTAGGCCTGAGAGCCCTTTTTTGCCTCCCATCAGGACTGTTGTCTCCCTCGGTTTCCTCCTCTTAAGTCGAACATACCCGAATGTTTCTCCAGCACTGCCTTTAGTGCCTCATTCCACCCAATTGTGTAGTTGGCAGGAAAGAGGAGATCATCGTGTTGAAAGATCAAGTCCTGGTATTCCTTCAAGGCCAAATACTTGTCGATAATAGCATTTTTATAGGCCCGGAGTTCAACTATTTCAGCTTGGGCCTTCTTCAGGATCTCCTCCTTCTCGGCTAACTTTTCTTCTAGATGCTTGATTTTGGCATTCGCCACCGTAAGCTCCTTTTTTTGCTTCCTTGCCTTAGCCTTCCATGATCCTGTTTGATGCAAGGAAGCCTATAAGTAGGCATTGGCCTAAAAGCCAACGAACCAAGTTAAAACACATAAAAAGCCAAATCGTAAATAGTGTTTGCGTCTAGTAGATGTAAAATACTAAACAGTTAAGGAAATTTAACGATGCCAGTACTTGTGCACCTAAAGCCTTGGTGCTCTCCTCGTCGCGTCCCAACACAATATCCTTGTAATCACAAAGAGTAAGGGAGTGAAGGGACCAATCCCTCGCATGGTCCGTACAACCGAGCATAGTGTCCGACTTCCGAAATCCCCAGCCTAGTTTGTAAGCCAGGGATTTAGGTGCTTTGACAGTTTCACTGCCTTCAGCCTCGGTTGGCCCAGAATGAGGCAGTAAGAAAGCCGACAGCTCCTTCCCCTGCCTAAGATCATTCATCAACCTTAGCCGCTTCATACGACCAGTTTCCTCTATGGGTGGAATTGTCCACTCATTGATTTGTGCAGCAGCTGAAAAAAGAAACATAAGCACGTTAGCAAAGCAATAAAACATTCAGAGTAAATAGGGAAATCTAAGTCAAGCAGTATACCTTTACTCGAGGCCCTCGATAGACCCACAACTTTCAGCCTGCACTCATCGGGAAGAGCCCAAGAAACTTCCTTAGTCTCCACCTGAGTTAGCGCAACATAAGCCTCTTGTTCTTCCTCTGAGACCATGATGGAGTCGGCGCTCCCATCAATAACTTTGCCAAATGTGGGCCTAAAAGAGTCCCCCAATCTCCCCCTTCCCTCGAGATTTGAACAAAGTTTTCTTTCCAATGAAGGTTATTGTCGGGAATAGAAGAGTTATAAAAAATATAGGTTTTATTTGGTCTATGGGCTATATGGACCCAGCCTAGAGAAAGGGTGAAAGAATTCTTAAATTGAAAGATTTTGATAAAAAGAGGGACGGTCATTTTAATCTTTTTCTCTAAACAGGGAACGATTTGACAAGGGTGTATTTGGACATCAGCTAGAAGAGTGGGAACAAATTCATGCAAGGGAAACCTAAGCCCCGCTAACAGGGCATTTATGTAAACAAATAACCTACTAGGATTCCAATGACAGGTCCTGTCGCCAGGCTCTACCAAATAAATGGGGAAACGAGGGGGAAAGTTGAAAAGGCGGTTGTATTCTTCTACTAAGTCAGAATGAAAATTTTTATTGCTTTGGCTATATGAGTCTAGATGAGATTGGCTGAGATATTTGTCCCCCCGTTGGTTTATCATATCGATCAAAGACATATAAGTTGAAAAGATGGGGATTCGACGAAGGGGTTTACCTCTTTTTACAGACCCCGCGTTCATTGCTGCCAATCGAGAAATCTTCTTATCGGCCATTGGAACTTCGATCTTGTGAGTACCTTTGAGAGGACTGAGGACTGGACTTGCTTAAAGGCTTAAGAGCTCAAATGTTTGTGTGGAGTGAGAAGTGAGAAGTGGGAAGTGAGGGAAGTGAAGCCCTTCATCCCACTCATATAAAGCCCTCTAGCCGGTCGTCCACCCGTTCAAATTCCACTTTTTACTGATGTTTCTAGGTCACATGACCGTTGAAGGGTAAATCAACCGGTATAACTCGTGAAAGGGCTCATATGACAAGGCCCATAAACGAAGGCCCAAAGGTAAACAAATTAAAAAAATATAGAGTTTTCTAGAACCTAGAAGAAGGATCTAAAAGTTGGGCTTTCGAAACCTATGAACTACAAGCCATGAAGGCCCACCAACCAATAGAAAAGGCCTCGAAGGCCTAGAATATGAAAAGTCCAAGGCCCAGAAGGCCCAACAAGAGTAAAATGTTCGTAAGATAGTGGAGGCCCATAATCCAAGACCCTTGGAGGCCCATAATCCAAGACCCCTAGAGGCCCATAATCCAAGACCCCTAGAGGCCCATAATCCAAAAGCTGTGAAGGCCCATTATTTGGAAAAATCAATTGGACTCTTCAATAGAAGGCTTAGTAAGGGACCACATTATCAAGGGCCTAAAAGCCTGTGAGGCTCAACTTACTCTAATCTTTAAGGGGACAATAATTTTCAACCTAGTTAGGCATTTGAGGTTCAATTCGACCTCAATCTCTTTCAAAAAACATCACGGTATGAAGCCCACAATAAATCGACTTGAAGGATAAGCTGAGGAATAATTCGACCTCAATTTAGGACAAACATAACACATGTATGGAAACCAAAACATTTTGACATGGAAAGAAAAACCAAGTATTGGTCGACCTCAAACCAAGACGAAAATCACCAAATATTGAAAAAATAAAAAGAATCGACTTGGATGCCTTTTTGAGGTACAATTCGACCTCAATCAAGATCAAAAACAAAGATATAGCCTAGAATGCTTGTCCAACTTCTAGAGTCAAGATAGACTTCAAATGAGATCGATATCCAACCTCAATCTCAAAATCGATCTCAATGTGAAATAGAGGTAAAATTTGACCTCAAATAAGGTCGAGAATCGACCTCGATTATTAATTGACTTGGGTGTATATTTGAAGTGTAATTCGACCTCAATCGAGGTCGAAATAAAACCATAGCCAAGAGGCCAACCGACTTTATTCTAAAATCGAGCTGGAAGGAGAAGTGGAGATTATATCGACCTCATTCCAGCTCGATAAGCGACCTCGATTCTACATCGACCTCAGTGTAAAATAAAGGCATAACTCAACCTCAATTAAGGTCGAATTAGAAGCCCAAGCCCAGAAGGCATATTAGACTTCAAAGTCTCGTTCGACCTTCAACGAGGTCGAAATCTATCTCAGTATTAAGTTTCGACCTCATTGAACAATTGAGGCCTACTTCTATCTCAATCAAGATCGAAATCGACCTCGTTCCTTATCTCGACATCAAAGAGCCTTGAAGGCCTATCTCGACTTCAATCGAGGTCGAAATTGACTACAGCCTCATATATCGACCTCAATAGCCATAGAGGCCTAATTCAACCTCAATCGAGGTCAAAATTATCCTCAGTATAATATTTTGACTTCAATGAGTTTGGAGGGATAATTTGACCTCAATTGAGGTCGAATTCGACCTCAGTCCAATAATAGACCTTAAGGTAGTTTTCCTCTTTTGATCGACTTCAACCCAGGTCAATTTCGACCTCAATCCCCCAAATCGACATGGGGTTCATTTGGAGTTTTTTTCGACCTCAATCGAGGTCAAAATATCGAAGTCGATTTCGACCTCGATTCCCTAAATTGACCTAGAGGTGCATTTAGAGTTTTGTTCGACCTCAATCAAAGTCGATTTTGAACTCGATTCTCTAAATCGACTTGAGAGAGTATTTGAGGTTATTTTCGACCTTGATCCAGGTCGATGGAAACTAAGGCATTGGAGCCCTTCAACCTCGATTCCAGAATCGACCTAGAATAGGAAATGAGCCCTAATTCGACCTCATTCTAGGTCGAATTAGACAGGGTTTCAAAAATTTCCTATTTTTTAAAAACAAATTGTTACAAATAAAGTTCTTGGAGGACCAATTTATATAATGTTGATTCTTTAAAAGAGTTAATAATAAAAGGCCTGAGCCCAAAAGATGAAAAAAGGTTGAATGAATAAGTCAAAAGCCCGATAAGGCACTTTAAATCCTTTGTGAAACTTTTATGAAAATTCATGATGTTTTCCCAAAAGTTGGGGGGAAATGATGTGGGAAAAATAGCCCTGAAGAAATAATAAATATAACATTTATTATTTCATTTATTAGACTTGGTATGGTCCAAAGGCTTGGGCCCCTGAAACGAACTAAGAAAATAAATCCTAGGATCAACTGGATTTGTCAGTCCAGCCCACAAGCTCTATTGAAGCCATAAGCCTATTAAGCCTCTGTTATTAATTAATTTCGTAATTAATTAATAAAGGCTCAGTAAAGGCCCAAGAAGCCTGTTGAAGGTCCTAATCCTAGAAGGATCTAGAAACCCTAACGAGGGAAGAGTCCAACGAGGACCCCTCATTCCTAAAAGGTTTAGACACCCTTGTCGCTAGGAGACTTGGCCACCAAGTCTCCTAATTCTAATATGATTCCAAGGCTCTCGTGCACCTATATAAAGGGTCTAACCCCTCAACATTAGAACTACGTGATTTGACTTGATTCTCACACCCACTGATATACGTAGGCAGTTAACGAGGACCTGGGATAGTCACGAAATGTTAGCACAACCATAGAAGCTCGAAACTCTTTCAAACCCTGATATTAATTTCGCATTAAATACACCTCATTTTTAATCCATAATAGTAGTAGTACAAGTATTTTAATATGTAAAAATGCAGGGTTAGAAAACTTGTCTAGAGTCCAAGATACGTTCTCAGAGTTCCAATCATTCTTTATTTTCTATTAATAGATATCATAATCCCAATTAGTACTCTTAATCTCATCAACTACTTATATTACTAATAAGTATAATCCCATATCGAGTCCAATTATGACAACTTCAATTTGTACTTAGTCCTTTTACTAACACTTATCTTATCCGACATTCACCTCATTGGATCTATCTTGACCATTCATAAACCATCTCGTTAATGGCTTTTAATCTAATCTTTTTACTCCAATACATATTCATGTTATTCCTCAACATTTTTCGTGTTTTAACTGACTCGAAATTATCTTTTTATCCCAGCTAAAGTGGTTCGTCAAAACAGTGCCTCTAGAGTCGACTTTTCTTCGGATTACTATTATGCGACTCGCACTCCAATATCTTTAATAAATCAGAAAATTCATAATTAAATAAGAAATCACCTCAATGAGCTTCTTGAGTATTTTTAATAATTATAAAAAATATTTGGATTTGGAACACATGAGTTTAACTTGGTGAAAAATATTTTAGAAATTGGGTCAACTACAGAATTTTACTATTTACACCACTTTCCCTAAAATGTTCATAACTCACTAACCGTTAACTCAATTGATGCACCGTTTTCACGTGCACGATCTAGAGAATGTCTAGAATATAATCCGTCTAAATTTTGACCCTGGACAGAGGAGCCCTTTTCCCAAGTTTACTGAACAAGACAGTAGCTTCTTTAGTGAATAGTGTCATCACACAACTTTGGTTTCGATATTTTTATAAAATTGAAATATTAATGTTTTAACACAAAACCTTTTTTAACTATCCAAGGTATATATCATCCAAGTTTCATAATTTTAATCAACTCTTAAATAGTCCAATAAATATCCTAAAGTGATATTAAAGGAGCAGTTTGGTTCAATCGAACTACTTTCACTAAATCGGGTGTTTCTCTTAAACCGTAAATCGCATCGACATGATTTTTATACCAAAACAAACTACAAAAAGATTTATACCATTTCCTGGGAATTAGTGTTCAAAAATAGTACAGTTCCGAAATCTTATTTAAACAAGCTTATATGCAAACAGGCATTACGACGGCTATAATCGGTACGATTCCCGAATTTTAATATGTTAAATCCATTAACCAATAACTCAATCATCAAACCAATGTCTTTAACAATTGATTCAGTTTATAAACTTCATAAACTCATCACCATCATCAACCCATATTATTCAACCATTTACATTTAAACTCCTTAAATCAACATATACTTAAACATAACTTAAACTCAAGCTTGTAGCTCAAAGTAAATCAAAGGGTGGATGGTGTTTATACCTTTCTTGGATCCTTAAACATACTAACAAGAGCTTGTAAGTCTTAAGGGAGCCTTGATCTATGCTTATCATCCTGAAACTTGCAAGAGAAATCAAGAAACAAGTTAGTAATTTTCGGAGTTACTATTCACCCTCATCTATGAGAAAAGATTTGGCTATGCTATACTAATTGGATGGCCATGAAATTTTGAACATAACTTAGTTATGAATTATGGAAGCTATGGTCAAAATATTGTGATTTTTGAATGATTAGAACTTGGGTTTTGAATTTCTCTTTCTTTGTTTTTCTTTAATTGCCGAATAGAAGAGAAATGGAGTGGGGAGAAGCTTTGCTTGGTGTTTCTTTCTTTTTGTGTTTGTATAACTTGTATGCAATGTATATGGCTAGTATTCGTTGATTTAAAATCAAAAGTCCAAGGCAAGTACTAAAGTTCCATGAATTAAGGATCTTGTTTCTATTTTTTCATGATTTGTGGAACCATGTTTCTAACTAATACTTGGTTACTTGGTTGGCTTGTAACTCCTAGTTAGACCTGCATGATACTTGCATGGGAATTCTCATTAGTCACTTATCTTCCAACACTTAAACATTAATCTTCCACGTAAGTTCGATAAATTCCTGAAATCATTTCGTCATAGGAGTTCCAGCACATCTTCAGATTTCCGATATTCCAGCACTTACCTAGTGTGGGCTAAAAAAAATTTCATACCTCGTAGAATCACTATTCATCAAGGTCTTAAATAATAAAAAAAAGCATAAAAAATATGGGTTATTACAGTTCCTGCAGAGCCAGACTCTGAACGACAAAAATCTCATGTACCAGAGTCTAATATTGAGTCAGAGTCTAGACAGCCTTTAGACTCTGATCATGAAATATTTTGGGAAGGAATGCCATTGGATGCAACCTCATTTCTCATTGATCAAGTCATTATTTCAACTGATGAGGTGTTGCTATTCTTATATCCTTTGGTAGAGCCAGTTGAGGATCCAAATCAATTTCAAACAAAATCTCAGGTCTTGGATCTTTTTACTATCTATGATGCCCTAAGGAAGAAAATGGAGTTGGAGCTACAAATGTCTGCACAGGACGTGGTCACAAATCTATATAGCTACATCTTCACTCCTTCACTTCAATCCAAAGCAGTTGGGGTCATAGAAGGCATGACATTAGAAGTTCTCAAAGAACTTGGTGTGCCAGACTCTGACAAGCCAAAATCTAAAAAGATTAAGGTCCTAAAAAGGGAAGAATCAGAGTGTGTAGCTGAGTTAGAAACTGAGATTGAGCAACCCATTTTTAACTATGAAGTAATTTGGAATAATGTGGTTACTTACAGGACATCCATTGGATTTCCACTATTCAGTCTCTTCCAAGAAAGGTGGTTGATTATCTTGTCCATAAAGTAGGGAAGGTGGCTAACAAATATATCTATCCAACCTATCAAAGTAGATTAGATCAACTAAAGGACATCTATTATCAAACTATTGCAAGGGATCTGCAGGATTTCTTTCATCTGGTGGTTGATTATCTTGTCCATAAAGTAGGGAAGGTGGCCAACAAATATATCTATCCAACCTATCAAAGTAGATTAGATCAACCAAAGGACATCTATTATTAAACTATTGCAAGGGATCTGCAGGATTTCTTTCATCTCACTTATGCCCAGGCCATCAATGGAATCCATGCAAGGACTTTCATAAATGCTCCCTTAGATGCATTAACTCAGGTAGAATAAAAGGAGGAAGTAAAATATGGAAGGAACTTGAAAGTTGGGACTACTGCACTAGTGGTGACTAGTGTAAAAGGTAGGTGAATTGATTTTGGCTAATATCAATGTACACAGGACACTATCATCTGAAACTAAAGAAATAACATCACAATTATTTTTAAAGCGATGTGTAATAGTATATATAACATCATTTTATAAAAGAAATATGATGTCTAAAATTAAAAAGACATCAATTGGCCTCTAAAAATTGATGTGATAAGGTAAGTACTACATCGATTATATTGTCATTAATATAAAATATGATGTCTCAAATAAGCTATTACATCATTTAAACTAAAGAAATTGATGTTAAAAAACCATATAGACATCGACTTTTATTAAACAATTGATGTGCTAAGACTCCTACCAAATCATTTCTAGAAAAATAATCGATGTTAAACATATTTGTCATTTAAGTTTTACATCGATTGTAGTTAATGTATCATGTTATTAATGGGTTTTAACATCGGCTTCACTTAGAAGATGATGTCTTATATATGTTTTAACATCACCCTATTTTATTACTGATGTTAATACCTTTCTTAGACATCATTTTCTAATAAAAAAGATATAATTGTCATTTGCTACCTTGTAGGCAATATATTAATGGGGATTTAGACATCAAAATATAGTAATATTCAAAAGGAAATCATGTAATATATTTAAAATTTTGAGAAAGAGACATCAATTTTTATGAAAAAACGTTGTGTAAGTGTAGCCTAGACATCAGTCGAAAATTGATGTATAAAGTATATACTTTTAATATCACATGCGAAGACATCAGTCACAAATTTCTCAGACATCAGTTAGTAACTAATGTTTTATGCAGTTTTTCTAGTAGTGAGGGGAAGTGAATCCATCTTTCACTTACTTTGATCAAGTTTTTCCTCAATCTTGGAAACAACATAGGCTAAAGGCATAAATGATACAGACACCTTTGAGAGCATTCTGGCTAGTCACCACTGTGAGAGACTTAAGGCCTTTCATCAGAAGCCATTCTTACAAGAGTATGGTCGTTATCCTGATGAGGAGCCTGGTGCTTCTCTAATTCAAGAAGGAAAAGATGTGGTTGTTGACCTCATATATGTAAAGGAAAATGTTGTTGAACAATTAGCTGATGTGGTAATAGACATATCTCATATAAATACTAAATTAATCAGTGTGGATACCACCACAGCTCTGCTCCATACAAAGTTTGAAACTTTGTACTCTCTTCAACAATCTAAGGATGTTATTGTGAAAGATTCCTTGACTGATTTCAAGGCTAAACAGACCACATTTCAAAATTCTGTCAATACTATCAACACCAAAGTGGATTCTGTTATTTCTGTCCAGGATAATATCTCCTCAATTCTTGAATAAATTCTTTTGGCTATCACATGTAGTGATGATATAAAAAAGGGGGAGAAGAAAATTAGTGATTCTTCCAAGAGTAATAAGGATGATGCATGCAAGGATGATAAAACAAAGGGAGCTAAAATGATGAGAGATGGTGGTGATGATGAAGATGGTTATAATTCTCATGGTCCTAGGGTTCATAGTGGTGTGCAACAAAATAAATATGGAGTTTTTGTTAAAACACAATCACAGACACACCAGTCACATACTAGACATGGGAAATCAAGGTCTAAACCAGACTCTGGTAAAGGTAAACAGAATATAGACTCCGATGAGAAGAAGGAAGAAGAGGTGAAAGAGCCAATCTATTGGAAGTGCAGTCAACCCAATATACAATTGAGGGCTAGGAGAACAAAAGGGCTTGAAGGTTTCTCAGCATCTGATATTGACAAGACTACAACTCTAGTAGCTGATCCATAGTCTCTTATAGATAGGCAGTTTTAAAAGCTCACTAAAAAATACTTGAATAAAGTAGTGTCTGCTCAAATTGTCTACAATATTTTTGAAAGAAGATTACCAGGAGGATAGGGTGGAACTGAAAAGGTGAAAAATGAGATGCTGATATATTTTCTGAGTGGAGGAGCTGTAAGGTTGATAAGCCAATAAAATTTCACATTCTTCAAATAGGCTAAGGAGATGTAATATATCATATTTCTTCTATCAATGGCATCTGAAGTGAACAGGAGCAAGAGGGAAGTGACCAAGAAATGGTTCATAGAAATTGACAGGAAATTAACACTACATCGATGGGAAAATTTTCTTTGAAATATGTCGACACTGAAGGGAAGGATCAAGACATGGCTCTGGAAGTAAATGAAATAAAATTTCAAGAAGGTGTAGGTCACTACTTTGGGTTTCAACCTATGGAAGGTAAGATTAATGTTTTGATACGTAAGGATTTAAAAGAACAAGATTGCAGTGCTAATAATCTGAGAGCAGCTTACTGTCAAATCAAATGTGAGAATGAAGAGATGAAGAAATTGAAGAGATTTGTTGGAGAAACTCTAGCCATTGTGGAAGAAAATATGCTGAAATCATTTTTGAGGAACAATGCGGCATTTGAGAAAATCAATTGAGAAGTAATTCTTTTTCTTTGTAAATTTGATGTTGTTTTAGATTAATTATTTCATTCTTTAGTTTTGACATCATCAAACAATAATTTATTGCTTAAATTTTATAAAGCATAAATAGGGGAAGATTGTTAGGAATATATTTATTTGGTGATGTATAAAATGCTAGAACATAGTCTAGTTATTCCCTGTATAGGTATCAATGTTATTTGTACTTAGAAGATTTTCTGAAGAAATAAAATCATAGTCTGGATGCAAATCAAACTCTGGAAGTAGATCAGAGTCTATAGACTAACAGAGTCTATAGTCTATCAGAGACTGAAGATCATTAGAGTCTGAAAGTTTTCAGAATCTACAAAGCTAAAGCTGAATTTGAAAGGTGATCACAGTAATGGAAATTCTTCGAAGATAAAGGAAAATATATTGCAGATATGCCATGGGAAAGAAAAAGAATTATAGAAGGAAACTGTTAGCTAATAATTAGGAATTCTATTCCTATTGTAATTTGATTTTCTATTATTAGTTGATAGGCAACTCTCTATATAAACACTCTATGTAACCTAATTTATTAAGTCAAAGTTTTTTAGAGCATAGAGATAGAGAGAATTGTTATGAGAAACATAGAGAAGCTGCTAGGGTTTTTTTTACACCCAAGGATAGTTTGTATTCATACATCAATAATACAAACAATATTCATTCATATCTTTGTGTTTGTTCTTAATTAAAAGATTTAATTTATATTCAGTTGATTTAATCAGGAAAAAAGAGCACACAAGAAAGAAAAGAATTCCATGCCAATGAATTATTCTAATACATATGCGGCCTGCCAATTCTATTCTCAAGAATGCCATGGCCTCTAATATGGTTGCACCAAATGTTCACATGTTATATGCACAAATGCCTTACATGTGCAATCCCTTCTTTGCATATGCCAATATGAACATGCCTGGAATGCCAAGCAATATGCCTGTAACTAGTAACAATCATGTTAATCAAATTGCTAAATTTGAAATTGTGCATGATATTCCTTCTATGAGAAATCAATGTTGGTGTAGGTGCCCTAGAGGCAATACAATGTTTATTTTGATAAACCTTTATGTCAATTGATTATTCAATAAACGTATTTATTATGACTTTAAATACTGCGATATATTTATTAGCATAATAAATGTCCTTAGAATCATGATACACATTGTATAGTTTAGTACATGACTTGAACTTGAGATTATATAATAGATCATATTCTTAAATGTCCCTAGTCGAGTATTATTATTATAGGACAATAATAATACATAAATAGACTAGTATGTTGTTTGACTGATAACCACATCTCATTGGTTATAAGTATGGGGATACTAAAGTCAACACATAGGTACATG
>QRFB01000137.1:48097-97148 GCA_008931105.1 Oenanthe javanica | reverse complement strand
GAAAAGGCAGAGGCAGAATTCGAAATCATCAAAGGAGGCTAGTACATCCATTCCGTAATCAAGATCGTGAGACGTTCTTGAAGGTGCTCGTGTGGATACCATAGAGGTGCTTTCGAGAGGAAGACACAAGTCGTGAAAGCTAGGATCTCCGTTGAGTTCGTGTAAGTCAAGACCAGACAAAGGTATGATTCCGTTTCACCATAATCTGTCAATCTTATACATGATCCTGCGTTAGGGTTCCGAAAATTTTGTTATATTTACGTTTAATCCGCTGCGTTTTATGCCTCGGAACCCAACAATCAACTCCCAAAGTTAAAGTGGACCTAAATCTACCAAAAATAAAGGAAACAAAGCAGAAAATACAGGCACAAACTGCAACTAATAAGAGAGGACCCAAGGCAACCTGGGTACCAAAAGTAACTTGATTGTTTTAATTGTGTGCAGGGAAAAAGAAGAAGATGTCTCTAGTATCTAGATAGTGGATGTTCTAGGCACATGACTAGAGACATGTCTCTGCTCACAAAGTTTTTGGAGGAAGCTGGCATAGGAGTTACTTTTGGAGATAACAACAAAGGATATACTCTGGGATATGGCTCAATTGCAAATGAAAATGTTATCATTGAACCTGTAGCACTAGTTGATGGATTGAAGCATAATTTGCTAAGTATCAGTCAATTGTGTGATAATAGAAATGATGTGTGGTTTTTAACTAGATCATGCATCATAGCCAACAAAGAATTTGGTGTGGTGGAAGGAAAGGAAATGTCTATGTTACTGAGTTCAACTCTGTAAAGGCGGATTCTATGACATGTCTACTTAGCAAGGCCAATACAGATGAAAGTTGGATTTGATACAAAAAATTTCAAAGCCATGAATCAATTGGTTAGAAACAATTTGGTTAGAGGCATTCCACATATGGAATTCACCAAAGATTGTTTGTGTTATTCTTGTCAAAAGGGAAAACAAAGAAAGACATCATTCAAGTCCAAGTCAGAATCATCAATTAATAATCCTTTGGAATTATTGCACATGGATTTATTTGGACTAGTCAACAACATGTCAATTTCTAAAAAGAAATATGCACTAGTAATTGTGAATGACTTCACAAGATTCACATGGGTACACTTCCTTCATTCCAAGGATGAGGTAAACAAATTTATTATCAATCATGTGAAGAATATTGACAATGACACTAAATGGAAGGTCAAGAAAATTAGGAGTGATAATGGTATTGAATTCGAGAAAGCAACTATAACAGAATTCTGTGAAGAAAAATGAATCACTCAAAAAAAATTTGCTCCTAGAACTTCTCAATAAAATGGGGTAGTTGAAAGGAAAAATTGGACCTTAATTGAAGCTGCAAGGAATATATTGGAAGAAGCCAAATTACCCACATATTTCTGGGCAANAAATTAGCCACATATTTCTGGGCAAAAGCAATCAACACTACATTCTACATTTAAAATATTTCCATGGTCAATCAATTATAAGGCAAAACTCCATATCAATCTTAGATTTCACATTGTTATGGAATCTATGCATGTAGTCTTTGATGACGAGAAAATTCAAGCGTTGTTTGATGAATGATACCATGACTCTTTGCACTTTAAAAATGAATCAACTGGTAATGGTGAAGAAAGAGATGATGATGTAGAAATTTCAAGAAGTCAATTGATGTCAATACACCAACAGATAACATATTAGTTGATAATCATCAATCGACTGATAATACATCAATTGATAACCATTTAATGGATAATCATTCTGCTCAACAATTATCAAGTAGAATATCTATCTGATAATATATTCCCTTTGCTTTTTTCTTATTTCTTTTTCTCTTGTTGAATAATAAATCTTCTAAAATATCCTAATTATAAACTAAATATAAAATATCTAATTAATCAATAATGACTCACTAATATTATTCCTAATATTAAATAAAATAGCTAAATATATTCTAAAGAAAATACGGGATATTACATTAATAAAACTGTAATAAAAATAATATTTTTATATTAATATCTTTACTTCCATAAATTATAATATTTAACATTCGAATCCCGTTAAAAGAATAATATAATAAAACCTTTTCTCATTAATTTATATATATANNATATATATATATATATATATATATATATATATATATATATATAATTCAAACCACATCAACAACATACTATTATATATTATTATCTTTTAATTTTAATACGATTTACTTAACTAACTATTTATAGATAGTTAAATATAAATAACAAGACGAAAAATATTAAATATATATGAACAAAGAGGTAGAAAAACCGAAAATGTGGTATGCGAGTAAGGAGGCTTTTTCTTTTTTCACAAACATTTTATTGTTGCTTGAACAAGCTGTTGCTGCTTTATAAAACACATATATAAACATTCAGCAAAATCTCATCAAGTCATCATCACCATCCCCACCTTACAGTCTCATCATCCCCTAGAGCTTTCAAATATAAATATAATCTATAAGGTAGTACCCTACTATAATTTAGAATAAAAAAATCCTGACAAATCTTAGGATTTACGACATAAAAAGGCAAAGAAGAGCTAAAGCCAGCCAGAAAAAGGGTAGTGAAAAACCAGTTTTTCATGTATATATCAGGACTAGCAACATTGAACTTATAACTGAACCATCATCAAAGCACCAACAAATCCACCATCAGAAAATTAGCAAACTTTAGGCCAAGGGGTTGAACTTGTACGGATGAATTCACATCACATTGCAGCTTGAGGTGTTTTCATCATTGAAGTAATTGGTGTATGGATCAGAAGGTGGTTGCTGGTATGGGTAGTAAGGATGGGGTGGCATGTAATTCACGGCTAGAGGTGGTCTTGCATACATCATTGGATGGAACCCTTCGTTTGCGTTGGCACGTTGCTGGTTCATCATTGCAGCCATTTGTTGCTGGTAGTAGGGGTTTCCACCCATTGCTTGAGGGCCAGCAGCACCTGGAAAGTACCCACCAGGAGCACCACCATTCATCGCCGCAGCAGCAGGCAGGCCTTGAACAGCTGCTGCTTGCATATTACTGATCTGGCCCATAGGCATGTTACCGATATGACTTATCTGACCCATAGGCAAACTACCAATGTGGCCCACACTACTACCACCACCAGTCATGCCCATCATGTTAGGCATAATATGTACACCCTCATTCATCACAACCTTCTTTCCTCCATTACCATTCATATTGTTACCACCAGGAGGTCCACCTCCACCATTCTTGTTTTGACCACCACCTGCTCCCCAACCTCCAACGCTGCCATTAGGCTTGCCACCACCATTCTT
Organism: Oenanthe javanica; assembly: GCA_008931105.1. Taxonomy (NCBI): domain Eukaryota; kingdom Viridiplantae; phylum Streptophyta; class Magnoliopsida; order Apiales; family Apiaceae; genus Oenanthe; species Oenanthe javanica. The sequence goes on along the minus strand of QRFB01000137.1, from coordinate 93,835 downwards.
GGGTGCCCCACCACCTCCTTGATTCTGATTGCCTCCATTATTTCCACCTCCACCGCTGCCGCCTTTCTTTCCACCATTGCCATTCATCTGAACAGGAATATTTCCTCCTCCACCACCACCTATCTTGTCATTTCCACTGCCATTTCCTCCATTATTACCACAAGGAGGGGGACCTTTCATGAGGTGTGGTGGAATCTGGCCAGGCTTCATACCATTCATCATCATATTTGGAGGCAGCTTCCCTCCACCACCTTGACCCATCATCATAGGTTTCATCTTATTAGGCAGAGGAACATCATTCAAATCATCATCATCATCATAATCATCCTCATCATCGTAATCATCCTCATCAAAGTCATCATCACTAAAATCATCATCCTCTGGCAAATTAAACTTCATCGCCTTCAGGTTCGGATCCTTACCAAAAGAAGGAGGCATCTTCAAATCCTTAAACTGAGGGGGCAGCTTCATATCCTGAAACCCTTTCATTTGCTGCAGCTGCTTCAGCTGTTGCTGGGTAGGCATTTGCTGCACACCCTTTTGAGGCGCCTGCTGATTATTCCCACTTTTCTGAGGCTTCTGCCCCTTGTTATTTCCTCCTTTCCCATTCTCAATTTGCACATTTTTCAGCTGGTTATTATTATTATTATTCGATTTCGGAGCACCCCACATCTCAGCATGTTTTCCATTCTTTGTAAGTTTCTTGATCAGTGTAGCTGCATCTACACTACCAGACACAGTAACCCTTCCCTGTTCTGAGTCTATTGAGGTTTTGTAAACACCTACCAGAACCAAAAGAAACCATCTTTATACATATCACTTATATATTACAATTTGACCATAAAAATCCTTATAAATCAAGATTCAATCTAGTTTCAGCCAATTACCAACACTAAATAGTACTGTAATACACAATTTATATACATACAAATATGTGAGTATAAACTAAAGATTCTAGGAGTTTGGAACAAGTTAGGCATATACACCTTCAATTTTCTGCAAGATTTTCTTGACTTTATGCTTACATCCATCACAGTGTATGTTAACTTTGAGAACACAAGTCTGCATGTGCAACAACAAAGGCAACCCACATATAAATCATATCAGTCAAATTAAGAGGATACAAACAATAAAAAAGCTATCTTCTTTATAAAGATCCATTATTAATCATCACTTCAAAAAAGTAAAATGATAAAAAAAAGAGACAAAAAAGAACAAAAGATAATTGCACTCGAGTGAGGTTGAGTTGGTACCAAGCAAAACCATCGAAACAAAAAAAAAATACAAGATGGGGAAGATAAAAAAGTGTACCTGGATCTTCAAGAACTCTTCTTTACTCATATTATGTTGGATAATGCAATAGGCAAAAAGGGTTGTTGGGTATAGTCCTATAGATCTGAGTGAAGCTTAAAAGAGTAACCTTGACAAGAAAAACTGAAAAAACTCTTGTATGTATGTATTTGTTAAACAAGCAGAGGGGATTGTAAGAAAGAAACAGAGGGGGTTGTTTGGCAGTGAGAGTAATGGTGTATGTATTTCACAAGAAAGAGGAGATAAAATGAGAAGAGGTGGGTGGAAGAGACATTAAAACTTCTCTGGTGTCTCTGCTTCCTCTATTTCAGAGAGAGAGGAGGGGTGGGCAGGGAGAGAAACAAAGTAGTGCAGACAGGCACAGTCTGTGCCGCACAGAGTGAGAGGAGTTTAAGGGGTTGCCTCATTCTTTGTTTTGCCCTCTATATAAAAACAGTGCACTTCCCGTTGTTAAGAAAATATATTATATAATATTTTTCAAAATATTATATTACTTAATTATAAATTATTTTTGAAAATATTTTATATATTCAAAATATTCAATTGAATGAGACAGGTTTTATAGTTAAAATATGTCTTAAATAAAATTTTAATTAATTCAATAAAATAAGATAAAAATAGGTCGATATTATTAAATATATTATTATTTTATCTAATCATTATTTTAGCTAATCATTTACCTAATTCTTTTGGAAATATTTTTACTTATACAATATAATATAGTGTAAATAATGCAAAAAAAAACTAACACAAATAAAATTTTAATTATTTTAAGATGGCTTGATTTTTTTTAATACATTACTTACACTTTATAATACATAGCAAGTAATTAAATTAAAAAAAATGATTCAAATAAAAGTAGGGCAATTTTAAAACTATCTGTTGTGGTTTTCATTTTGACACATTCCTTGCACTATATTATATAACATATATTTTTAGTAAAAAAAGTAGCGAATTTAAAACTATCTATTGTATTATTATCAGTAGAAAAAAAATCATATTTCATAAAATTATCATTTATCATTTATAATTTTATTATTTTATAATGTTAGAGCGATTATATATTTATATAAGATATTTTTTAATTATATTATTTTATAAAACAAATTTTTATATTGAATCAAGTTGGGATCTTAGAAAGTTATTATTAATTTATCGAATATTAATTAATTGAATTTATAGTGTAATTTAGTTGATATAACAAATAAATAATTCTTTTGAAATAAAAACATGATTTATGTTCCTTGTGTTCAAATTGTATTATATTTTTTAATGTAATTGTTAGTTAAGATTAGTGTTGCAAAGAGAGGGGTTGAATTCAACTTGATTAATTATGAAGGAGTCTCGCTAACAACAACAAGAATGATAATTAACAAGTTAGTGATGCAAACAAACTAAACAGATAAAATGATAGAGTGTTTAAACTTCAAAAAATTAATTTTATTAATTTTTGTTTCGCTGCAACTGTCTGAAAAATAATTCCAGCTTTGATAGATACAATAACAATGAGTTTGCTAATGTTTCTATGCTTGAGAAAATTCTAGCTCAGTTGCATAAAAAATAGTATTTGTGTGATATGTATATTTATACTGAAACACATATCTCACTTATAAGTGTATTTTCCCTTGTTCCTATAACAAAGCTTGAAATAGAAAATTTGTTTTTTTCATTCAAATTTGTCTTCATTCCATTTGTAGATAAAGTAGTTCTGAGATATGCAGAAATCTTTGACTCTTTAAGCACGCTTTACCTTTTACTTGAATTCTCCCAACCTGCAGTAATAGACTTGATAGGACTAGATAGTTATGTCAAAATTATTCCTTTTATTTTTACTATCTAATCTGCTACTTGAAACAGACTGTCAGCTTCGCTAAAAGTTTACTATCAACTTTTAGCTTCCTTTTGGTGGAAGTATCTTCGGCTTCGTCTACTTTGCTGTCAAGCTTGATAGTCCATAAAACATACTGTTTTCCAAAGCTGCTGTCAACTATTCCCACCAATGTTGTTGTCAACTACTCCGCCAAAGTTGCTGTCAGTGAAACTTGTTGTCTTCAATTCTTCATTCTCCGTCAAGTTTACCGTCAACGGAATAGTTGATGTCGTCTATTCCAATTGTGCTATCACTTGTAATGTATTGTCATAGGCTTGAGTACTTGAAAACTTGATGTTTGAGTTTTGAATCATGTTGTGCATGAACACCTAGTAAACTTCTACTACATGACTCATTTATATTCTTTTATACAAGACAGTAACTTTCAAATGTACTGTCACCTAACTAATACTTTCAAATGTACTGTCTACAAGTTACTACTAACTATACTGTCAATGATTATATGACAATATATTTTACTTAGCTTATTAAACTTAAACTAAGTACACTAGTTGATTATACCACAATCCCTAACAATCTCCCCCAATTTGTTTTTATGTAAAATAAAGACAAATTAAAAGTTGATTGCATATGCAAACTCAACTAACATAACTTGAAGTGTTTATACAAGAAATGTATACAGAAAAATTACAAATACAAATACAACAAATTATTTTCCTCAACTAGGCTCCTCTAGACTGGGCTAATCTTCAATTTGAGCTTGAACTTCTTTAATTTGGTTTCTTCTTTTCATATAAGAACTCCAAGTTTCTCAGGGCCCTCTTTTCTTTTGTTGTCTTGGCATGATTAGACACACAGACAAGAACCAGCTTCACTGTTGTATGAGAAAGGTTCTTTATGTCTTGACAAGAGTAATAAGCTTCCATAGGTCCTTTGGAGATGCATAGAAATTGGACTTCAAACTCATCAGAAAGAAACTTGTCCTTGGAAGATGTGTACACTTGTTTCACCCTTAGGTTGTCTACTTCATCATCTTCATTAGACCTTGCATTAATTATCCTTTCAGCTTCTCTACTCAGATTTCTATCAACTTCTAGAAGAGATCCTATGATTAGTTTGAAAATTCTTCTTAGGTTTGCAGTGTTGAGAACTCCAAAATCTTCAACTTTGACTTCAACATTGTCAGTGATGATTCCGAGTGGATTTGTAAAGATAAGAGATACATAATCAGCTTTTCTGGAGAATTGATCATTAATCTTGGCACACTTTAGATCAATCTCAACTTCTTTGATTCGTTTGTTGATTCTTTCTATCTCCTTCTTTGTGGCTTCAACATCATCTGCAACCTTACTCCTCTTCTCTTTCTCAAACTCTTCTTCTTCTCCTTCAAATCACAGATTTCCAAAGCCTTCTTCTTGAGATCAAACACCTCAAATTTTGTAATATTGAAGAGCTGTCTCTTGATGAGTTCTGTGATTTGTGGTTCCTTTTCAGCTAGAATCATTAGTTGGTCAAAGTTGATCTGTTCTGTAGATCCACCAGTATTATAGAAGATTATCCTGTTAGGATATTTGAGAAGACATTTTTGAGTCCTCTCATACTCAACCATCCTTTCAAATTCTTTCTTCCTTTTATCTTGAATGATTCTCTGAATAGTTGGGATAAAGTTTGTCTCCTCAGGGTATGGATATTCTTCCAACTGCTTCACCAGTTTCACTAGGAGTTCTACATTCTTATCTTTCAAGGAATCCATACTCCAAAATTCCTTCACTCCATCGTCATTGGCAAACATAATCCCATCTGAATAGACTGCATTCTCAGGTTTCTCAGCATCAACAAAGTCTAAGGGATGGGTTTTGAAGGACTCCATTAGCACCAAGAATTTTCTGATTATAATTTCCCTGAATACTTGAGTCCTGATGTTTGACCCCTTAATGACAAGTAGCATCTTCCTGACCATGAAGAAATTTGCCTCCTTCAGTTCATGCCCCATCACTTTAACTTCCCTAGTGGAATAGTAGACATTGACCTTGCTTAGATAATTGAGCTCAGTCCACTCAACAACAACCTTGGTGATTGATTCTGCCTTTGACTCAGCCAAGTTGTTGATTGTAAGTCTTCTGACATCTAGACAATCATCATTAAGAATTTCATATACCAGCTTCCACTTCCTTCGACTAGTCTTCCTATTTGAGTGTGGTCTTGGTCTCTCAGCCTTTGCCTTCTTATATTTTTTAGATAAAGAAATTTTCTATGACAGTAACTCTTCCCTCACTTCTTTTGACAAAGACTTTGAAGTTACCGTCAATACATGCTTGACAACAGGTTCAGGCTCCTTGACAGCAACTTCCACCTTATTTCTCGTGGCATCATCTTGCTTATCTACTTCAAAACCAAGCACTACTGCCTTCATAACCCTTCCTTCAATCTCACCAACTATATTCTCATCTTCTCCATCCTTATTCCCAGTTTCAGAGATCCATTCATCACCATTATTGTTATTGTTGTACTTGGAACTACCTGTACCATCCTCAGGCTTTTCATCATCATTATCACCATCTCTTCTTTCCTGATTCTTCTTCTCAGTCTTCTTTGATTTCTTCTCTTCCAACCTCCTTAATTCCTCAGCCAACAACCTTATCACTTCACTTATATCTTTAGTTATTGGCAGCTGATTGAAGTAATTGAAAGTCTCCTTTACAGATCTAGGCCTGTATAAATTAATCTGTCAAAGTTCGGTGATCTATACTTCCCATCTGTTGAGTTGCTAAACTGGATACAGAGAGAATTAACAATAACCTCAGGCAGCTTTTCAACCACCATTCTCTGTAGAATTCTCTTCAGATTTTCATTGAGTCAGGACTTGTTTGTCTTGATTTTTAGCTTTATGGATTCAATTACTATAATCTCCTGCCTACTCAAGTATCCCATACTGGTATACCAATTAAAACCTCCTTCAGTCCTAACAAAGATCACCCATTTGTTGCTCTTAGACATGATGACAGTAGCTCCAATTGTTGACTCTCTCATGGCTTCAGAAAATTTCCTAGGATCTATGTTGGAAGAGTTTCTTAGAGCATTGATCCTATCATTGAAGCTAACATCCTGAAACAATCTGTTGTTCTCATTTTCATCCACCATTAGCAGATATGCTTCTTCATCATTCAAGTTCTCATTCTCTTTAACAATAAAATCATCAACATCATCATTGAATAATTTCTCATTTCCTTTAGCAGCTACATGAACAGGGGCCTTCACAACACCCTCCCTTATCACAATTCCTTTCTCCACCTTATTACCTCCAAACTTTTCAGCCATCTCAATAGCCACCTGGGACAGCGATGCCAATCGGTTCTCCCTCCCTGAGATGCAGCTTGAGTCTCCTTATCACCCATGTCAACTTTCTCAATCTTCTCAGCAACTTTCTTAGCTACAAACACTTCACCATCACCAACTTTCTCTCCCTTAGTTGAGTTGGCAGCTGCAGGGATTGTCAATTGAGTCTTCATCTCCTTCAATTGAACAAATATAGTCTGGAATCCATCATTCATACATTATTCAAACTTCTCCATCTTGGTTACCAACTTGACCCGATTCCTCCCCACAGTGGCCATTTGCTTAGACAATTTAGAAACTTTCCTTGAAAGGGATTTCAACCTTCCATCAACTTGCTTAGAACCAGGGGCTGTTAGGGTGCTCACACACTCTGGTTTTTTATGGATGATTTCATCATCCCTCACACTTTCACTCTCAGGGCCTAGTGCCCTAGATTTTATGGTGCTCTCTTTTATATTATGGTCATGTTCAAGGCCCTCTCCTTTTGCCAGGGTCTGTCCATGCCTCTCTAATTTTTCTTGGTCACTTCTCTCTTTTCTTTTACTCTTAATCTTTTTCATACCCTCACTCACCCTAGGTGTAAGGAACTGACTAGGTACACCTTGCACTTTTGATTTGGAATTTACCTTTAGGACTGAGGAGATAGTTTCTGAATCACTATCTTGATGTGCTTTAGATCCTTGAGAGTTACTGTCAGAATGAGGAGAGTTGACACCATCTGTAGCTTCAAAGTTATTGCCAATAGGGGTGTTAACAGTAATTGTCTCATTAACACTAACAAAGGTTGTGACAACATCCTAACCCAATGGAGTAACATTTTCTTCCACCCTTTGAGTGAAAGGTTCTTGTGTACTGTCAAAGAGAGACTCCAAGGTAGGTTTCTATCCCAAATCAAAATGAGATGCATCATATTGAAATGAGGATTTCTCCCTGTTCTAAAAAATAAAAGTGTGTGTATCTACAAGAGGAGGCTGATGTTGAGTGAGTTCAACATGAGGTGCAAACTCTGTATAGGTTGTCATGGGAGACTAGCCAAGTTCAATAGGTGCCCCTGTTGAGAGGAGACACCTAAAAAGGAGCTATTTCCCTATTTAGTTCTATGCCCTTTTGAGAGGACACAGACTGTGTGATAGAGGTTGATGTCCTTGCCTTTTTCCTCTTAGGCACACCGGGACCCTCTGTGGGTTCATTAATATTTCCAACCTTATTTGATGCACTATGTGCAGTTACTCCCTCACCAACTTTAGACACTGTTTCTAACCTAGAGGTTGAGAATCTCTTCTTTGTAGAAACCTGATCCTGTTGAGAGGAAGCAGGCTCTTGGCTGACAACCCTAGACTATCTGGAGGCTCTAATAGACTTGAAAGGTTGTGAGTGTGGGTTAGGAATAGAGAGGTCAACTCCAATATCATCATTCAAAGAAATGACATAAAAATCTCCTATAATTCTTAAATTGAGTGAGTTTATTATAGACCTCATATGGTCAGTAATAAACAGGCCCAACTCAGAATTGAGGGGTTTGCTAGAAAGTATGGAGTTAGTATTTTTTCTTTAAAAATAGGGGACTCCATACATTGTATACTATCTAAATTAATTATGTCTACAAAAGAATTAATAATAAGCATAAACAATCTAGGATAGTATATTACTGAACTTCTTTTTTCCATCTTGCCTGGCACCAACTTGAAGAGAGGCATCAGGATCTTTCCAATGTTGATTCTTTAATTATGAACCGTGGAGTATATAATCTTCCTGTTGTAGGCTGGGACTTCATTCCATCCACTGGTCTTGCTTGACATGGCTCGAGTGACAACATCCATTATTATGCTCCACTCTTTAATAAGATACTTCCTTTCCATTCCCCCTGATGGATACCATTCGTCTGAGTTTAGGCTTGTCTTAGGTACAGTATACCCAATCATTCTGAAGAATTTGGCTAACTGAGCATCACTGGCAGGCTCTTGGAATTGCAAACCTTCTCCAGCTTCAACAAGAAGAGCAGTATTGATGTGGGTTGAGTCAATGGTGTAGGTGGTGTTGTTGATTTGGAAGGTTATGGTGCTTGCATCCTGCTCCCCCTCACATGTAGTAGAGGTCTAGAGCTGCGATAATCTGGGGATTTCTAACAATGGGCACTCCATTAATGCATAGAGCAGGAAGTAGTTGTTCATGAATCCAATTAAAGGTTTAAAGGCTTATTCATCTTTATCCACCGTAGCCATAGTGGTGAAGTTGGTAAGGGAAAGAGTACAAACAATTTGAGGTCCAGACATGGTTGTAGAAAAATTAAGGGTTAAGAAATTTGGCTAGACATGGTGGTGAAGTTGGTTTGGGAAAGAATCCAACGAAGGGTTTAAAGGCTTCTTCAGTGTCACCCACCATAGCCATGGTAGTGAAGTTGGTTTGGGAAAGAGTATAAACAATTTGAGGTCCAGATATGGTTGTAGAAAAATTAAGGGTTAAGAAATTTTGCTAGAAAAGATAACGAAACAAACTGAGTTATAGAGAGAGGGTAGAAGGTTTAGAGCTTTTGAGAGTAGAAGAGTTTTACAAGAAGTAAAGAGTGAGAGTGATTTTACTGTTTGTATTTATATTAAATGAAAAAGAAACTGTTAAGAAGGAATTTTAATCTATTAAATTGACAGTTGTATGCTCAATCCATTCCCTTTTGACAGTGACTCCTGCGCTAGAAATCACAAACACTCTTGACAGTAACATTAGTAGTTAGAGAATAAATAAATAACCAATAACCCTAATTTAACCGTTGACAATATATTATACGGGGATTTTAGAAAATTATACTGTCAATGAATACTGACAGTAAGTTATTGACAATAAGTTTCAATTCTGCATACTATATTGCCAAGACTCCTTCAAGTTATTGACAATAACTTATCACAATATGACAGCGTAGATAAAATATACTGTCAAGACAATTGATTATATTTTTATTAACACCATATGAGATAAATCACTAAAAATAAATTAGTTAACCTCTCGATGAAATTTCATCATGTATTACAACTGTGATAAAAATCAAAACACCTTAACATGTCATTAATTCACAGTGAATTTCAGTTAACTAACATTTTTGATCACTAAATCAACTTGCTATAGAAATGCATTAACAGGATAAATTTAACATACCCAATTCATTCACTAGCATGTTGAATGTCTTTTCATCCAATGGTTGCGTGAAAATGTTTGCAAGTTGTTTCTTTGTGGACACATAGATTAGCTTGATTCTGTCTTTCTCCACATGTTCTCTAATGAAATGATGTTTGATGTCAATGTGTTTAGTCTTGGAGTGTTGAACAGAATTTTCAGAAATGGCTATTGCACTAGTGTTGTCACAGAAAATAGGGAACCCTTACAATGTTAAGCCATAATTCAACAATTGATTCCGCATCCAAAGCCTAAGCACAGCAATTACCAGCTGGAATATATTTAGCCTCAGCAGTTGAATTAGACACAGAGTGCTACTTCTTGCTAAATAATGAAACCAATCTTTCTCCCAGAAATTGACAGCTTCTTGTTGTACTTTTTTGTCAATTCTACATCCAGCATAGTCTGAATATGAGTAGCCAATCAAGTCAAAACCAGATTCTTTAGAATACCAAATGCCTAAATCTTGAGTGTCTTTCAAGTATCTAAAGATTATTTTAATTGCCATCAAATCTTACTCTTTTGGATCAGACTGAAACCTTGCACACAGACCTGTAGCAAAAAAGATGTCAGGCCTACTAGCAGTTAGATAGAGAAGGGAGCCAATCATTCCTCTATACATCTTATTATCCACCTTCTTTCCTTTTGAATCCCTGTCTAGTTGAGTTGCTGTTGAGATTGGAGTCTTTGCAGGTGATGAGTCTTCCATATCAAATCTCTTCAAAAGATCTTTGACATATTTAGTTTGGTAAATGAATATTCCATCTTTCTTTTGATAGACCTGAAGTCCAAGAAAGAATACTAACTCACACATCATACTTATCTCATATTTATTTTGCATTAACTCAGATAATTCTTTACACAGTTCTTCATTTGTTGAGCCAAAAATGATATCATCCACATAGATTTTGACTAATATGATATCCTTTCCATGCTTTTTGCATAACAGAGTCTTATCCACAATCCCTCTTATGAAATTGTTCTCAAGGAGAAATTTGGAAAGGGTGTCATACTAGGCCCTTGGAGCTTGCTTCAAGACATACAATTCTTTGAGTAACCTGTACACAAAGTTTTGCATTTTGGATCTTCAAAGCTTGGGGGCTGTTCAATATAAAATTCTTCTTCTAGTTCTCCATTTAGAAAAGCACTATTTACATCCATTTGAAATACCTTGAAGTTGTTGAATGCAGCAAAAGGGAAGAAAATTCTTATGATTTCAAGTCTGGCAACAGGGGGAAATGTTTCATCATAATCAATTCCCTCATGTTGAATGTAACCTTTTGCTACCAGCCTTGCTTTGTTTCTTGTGACAACTCCAATGTTATCCATCTTGTTTCTGAAGACCCACTTAGTACGAATTATAGATATATTCTTTTGTCTTGACACCAGTTTCCAAACACAACTTCTTTCAAACTGGTTAAGTTCTTCTTGCATTGCATTAATCCAATCTAGATCAAGAATGGCTTCATCTAGAGTTTTAGGCTTAACTTGAGATAGGAAGTAGGAGTATATGCATTCATTGGTTACATTTCTTCTAGTCTTTACTTTTGTTCCTGGATCACCAATAATTAAATCATTAGTGTGATCTCTGTTCCACTTAGTTTCTCTTATAGAATCTCTAGAATCTTCTTCATTCTGTTGATTGACAACCTACTTTACTCTTGCACTGTTGACAACATTAATTTTTTCAAGTCCACTATCCATGGGAACATTCTCAGAGTAATCTGTTGTTTGAATATTTCCTTCATTCTCTACAGATTGATTAGGAACCTTAGTTAGACCAGAAATTGTGTGTTCAACTCTTGGCGATTCTTCATCATTATCATCCTCCAAATAGCCTTGATTCTCAAAGACTAAGGACTCTGATTCTTGACTACCTTCAACCCCAGGAAACTTGGTTTCATCAAATGTGAAATTCACACTTTCATCAATAACTTTGGAATCAATGATATAGACTCTGTAAGCTATTCTGTCAATACCATAACCCATTAATATCCCTTCATAAGCTTTAGTATAAAACTTACCTTTGATCTCTGTTGAATCCTTCATGATATAGTATTTGCTTCCAAACACATGAAAATACTTGACAGTAGGTTTCTTTCTAGTTAGCAGCTCATAGGGTGTTTTTCCAAAAGCCTTGTTGACAATTGTCCTGTTTTAAGTCTACCAGGCTGTATTAATAGCTTCACCCCAGAAATGGGTAGGAAGTTTTGCTTCACTCAATATGGTTCTTGCAGCCTCAATAAGAGTTCTGTTTTTCTTTTCCACAACACCATTTTATTGAGGTGTCCTTGGTACAGAGAATTGTTGAGTGATCCCATTGTCTTTACAGAAGACATTCATAATACTATTTTTGAATTCAGTATCATTATCACTTCTCAAGAATTAGACTTTGAACTTAGGATTTTTGTCAAGGACTCTTACTAGATCAATAATTTTTTGTTCAACTTCATCTTTGGTTGCTAGGAACCTCACACAAGTGTATCTTGAAAAATCATCAACCATTACTAGGATATATCTTTTCTTTACCAGTGACTGCACATCACAGGACTAAATAAGTCCAAATGAATAAGTTGAAAAGTTTCATTTATTGAGCCACTGGGATTACTTTTGTGAGTAGCTCTCATTATCTTCCCTTTTTGACAATCCTCACACAATCCTTCTTAAAAGAAGTCAAGTTGAGGAAGGCATTTCACCAATTTTTTCATCATCAGATAATTCATTGCTTTGAAATTCAAATGAGAGAGCTTCTTGTGCCACAGCCAGCTTTCAGAAGATGAATCTTTGTTGTAGAAATAGTAGATATTATCCTTTCTTACTGAGTCAAGGTCAACAATGAATAGACTTCCTTTCCTTACTCCTTGAAGAGCTTCTTCTCATGTCTTCTTGTTGACAATTGAGCATTTGTCTTGATCAAACTCAACTTTGAAACCTTTCTCGCAAAATTGAACAACACTCAATAGATTGTGCTTCAAACCATTCACTAGAGTAATGTTCTCAATCTTCAAGTTACCAACTTCCAGCATGCCATGTCTCATTGTGAAACCAATGTTGTTGTCACCAAAGGTTATACATAGGCCAACCATTTTCTTAAATTGTGATAGCAGGGCTTTATCACCAGTCATCTGTCTTGAGCATCTACTATCAATGATCCACATGACTCTTTTATTTTTTATATTGCCCTGCAATGCAAAGTTTTCAAGTTACTTTTGGTACCCAACTCTCATTGGGTCTATTTGGCTTAGCCAAATAACAATTTAAGGCTTGATTAGTTGGTTTTCTTTCATCAGCTTTTAGCATGACTCCCGTGGACATCCATTTAGATTTGATACTTGGTTTTGAGTTCTTGTTTCTGGGTGGCTTGCCCATCCTAGCTTTAGGAGGGGTTAAAGTCTTTACCTTCTCAGTTTTGACTGACTTATGTAAACATGCATCATTGGATGTAATAGGCATGTTAAAGCATATGCTTAGCATATTTAATTTACATGACATGCAATCAAAATTTCTACAATGAGATACTTGTCTATTTAACAAGAGAGTGCTATGCAAGTTTCCATTAACAAATATGACATGTTTTTCTTCAGACTTACTCTTGTTACATACATGAGTTAAATGACTAGAAGACCCACAGTTGTTACACAATTTCCTTGGAGCATTAGGAATATAACCATAATAATTTTTCTTATTTATTCCCAACTTTCCATTCTTGTTCTTCTTGGTCTTCATGACAGTAGGTTTAAAAGTTACTGTCTTACTAGTGTTAACAGTAGGTTTAGATCAGACTGTCTTGACAATATATTTTAACCTTACTGTCTCGACAACAACTTTTTAACCTGTTATCTTGCTAGTGTTGACAGCATCTTCTAGACCCTGAGTACTGTCAAAGGCAAAACTAACTGTCTTGGGGAGTTCGACAGTATCTTTTGACCTTGGGTCTTTTGTGATAGTAACATTGTCCTCATCATTTAAAATTTGCTTAAGAATTGGAGATTTCTCATCAAATTCAAACTCAACCTTTTAAACACTAGATTCTTGATATTCTTAAGTATAGAGGGTTTGACAGTAAGTTTATCCAGAATTGTGTCGTCCTCTACCACATGCTTCTTGCTATTTTCATTTTCATAGTTAAACCCTATACCTACCTTTTTATTTTTAGTATTATCAGCATGGTATGATTTTAACAATGAAAAAGAATTTTTATAGGCTTTGATTTTAAGTACATTTTCACTTATTTGTTTTCTAAGAAACTCCTTAATCTGAGAAACACAAAGTACCTTATTCTTTAGAAACTCATTTTCTTGCTGAACATTTTGTCTTAGTTCTAGTTCTTCATTTTTGCATTTTAATAATTCATTAGCATTTGTCAATTTAACAATCTCATCATTAGCAGCTAGCATGCTTGTATGAATATTAAAGATTTCAGAACTTAAAGTTTCAACAGTTTTCTTGTACTACGATGCAGTCATATCAACAGTAGTAAGAAAAGGTACATGTCTTGATGAAGGAGATGACTCTTTTCCAGAGTTTTCCATTAGAGCTAGGTTCCCAAATTCTTCCTCATCTTCATCATCAGATTCCTCCCAGCATTTGCCTTCAGCTACAAATGCACTACCTTGTTGCTTCTTGAGTAATTCATCATACTTTGCCTTAGTCATTGTCATTTCTTCTCACTTGCTTTGACTTTTTGCATTCAGTTTCAAAATGCTCCATCTCACTACAATTATAGCATCTTATCTTTGACATGTCCACCATTCCTGTCTTATATCTACCTTTACTACTTCCTCCAGATTTTGATGTATTTCTTTTGTTGAACTTGGAGCTTTGAACTTTGGGTTTAAAAGACCTGTTCTTCTTGAACCTCAGGTTTGAGAACTTTCTTGCCATGTAGGCCAGGGTTTTATTATCCATGTTGTCCAGTTCTTCTAGGGTGTAGAACTCATCTTCACCACTATCCTTGAGTCCAAGAGTGATACTCTCATTCTCATCAGTGACCTCTTCAATCTTGATCTGTTGTTGATGTTGGGGTTCTTGGAACTGCAACATTTTTAGATCCAGAGCCACCAGAACATTTGAGGTGTTGGTCATCTTTTCTCTTTGACCAGACTGAATAGCTCTCTTTTGTAACAACTCTAGCTCATAGGTTTTGAGTATGCCATATAAAGTTTCAAGAGAAACTTTTGATAAATCTCTTCCTTCTCTTATAGCTGTAACCTTGTGTTTCAGATGGTCAGAAGTGTCAACATGAATTTCATGTTTACTTCCTTCTTGTCATAAAACTTTCCATACAGCTGTAAGTCATTTATCAATCTGTTGAACCTCTCAAACATCTCAGTCAACTCTTCATTTGACTTGGCCATAAAAGCCTCATACCGAGACACCAGGATTTGTCTTTAGTTGTCTTTTACCTCTTCTGTTCCTTCACACAGTATCTCAATGGTTTCCCGTATTTATTTGTCACTTGTGTAGTTGACAATGTTGTTGTAGATAACATTGTCAAATGCTTCAATAATTATGAACTGTAAACAATCATCCAAAGATACTTTTTCTTTTTCTGTATCATTGTACTCTGAAACCTTTTTAGTAACCCAGTGGGCAGGTATTGTCTCACCTTCCACTGTGGTTTCAGGTAATATGATTGAGGGCTAAAAGGACTATTTTCCAAAATGTCAGGATAAAGATGGTTGGCTGTTTTTATGAATAATATTATTTTTCTTTCCCAAAGATTGTAATGTTCTTTATCAGAGGTGGGTATTTTTATGCTGCTTACTTTCTGTGCACTCATTTAGGATCTTTTCAGGTTAGATATGTTAAACATGCTGCTCTGATACCAATTGTTAGTTAAGATGAGTGTTGCAGAAGAGGGGGATGTTGAATGTAACTTGATTAATTATGAAGGATTCTCGCTAAAGACAACAAGAATGATAATTACAAGTTAGTGATGCAAACAAACGAAGCAGATAAAATGACAAAGTGTTTAAACTTCAAATTTTTATTTATTTAATTTTTGTTTCGCTACAACTGTCTAGAAAATAATTCCAGCTTCGATATATACAATAACAATGAGTTTTCTAATGTTTCTATGCTTGAGAAAATTCTAGCTCAGTTGCATAAAAAGTACTTGTGAGATATGTGTATTTATACTGAAACACATATCTCACTTACAAGTGTACTTTCCCTTGTTCCTAGAACAAAGCTTGAAATAGAAACTTTGTTTTTTTCATTCAAATTTGTCTTCATTCCATTTATAGATAAAACAGCTCTTAGATATGCAGAAATCTTTGACTCTTTAAGCATGCTTTACCTTTTGCTTGAATTCTCCCAAGTTATAGTAGTAGACTTGACAGACTAGATAGTTATGTCAAAATCATCCTTGTATTTTCACTATCTAGTCTGCTACCTAGAACAGACTGTCAGCTTCGCTAAAAGTTTACTGTCAATTTTGAGCTTCCCTTTGATGACAGTATATTCGGCTCCGCCTACTTTTCTGTCAAGCTTGATAGTTCATAAAACACACTGTCTTCCAAAACTGTTGTCAACTATTCCCACAAATGTTGTTATCAACTACTCCGCCAAATTTGTTATCAGTGAAACTTGTTGTCTTCAATTCTTCATTCTCCGTGAAATTTACTGTCAATAGAAAAGTTATTGTCGTCTGTTTCAATTGTGATGTCACTTGTAATGTACTGTCATATAGGCTTGAGTACTTGAAAACTTGTTATCTGAGTTTTGAATCATGTTTTGCATGAACATTTAGTGAACTTCTACTACATGACTCATTTTTATTCTTTTATACAAGATATTAACTTTCAAATATACTGTCATCTAACTAATACTTTCAAATGTACTGTCTACAAGTGACTACTAACTATACTCTCAATGATTATATGACATTATGTTTTACTTAGCTTATTAAACTTAAACTAAGTACACTAGTTGATTACACCACAATCACTAACACAAATTGTATTATATTTTAGTTATAATTATAGAATTTATTCATATAATAATTTATTTAAGAATTTTCAATACCATATAATTTTAATATGTAAAATAAAACAACGGGTTAGAAAATTTATTGAATATATTATTTGATTATAAAAATATTAAATAAATTTATAATTATTTTTATAAATACAATAATAAGAAGAAATTTATAAATATAATAAGAAGAAATATAAGAAAGGTGGTAAGGTGTAAGAGAGAGAATTAGTGGAAAGATAAAAAAATAATAAATAATGAGAGAGATTTTGTGGAATGAGAAAAAATGAAAGAAAAAAAGAGAGAATAAATTAGAGTTTATATTTAATAATACACTGACATGTGTCATGTTTGTCTTCTGTTTTAGTATGGAGAAAATACGTGTATAATCTGTCATGGCACTTTGGTAAAATGAAAATATACTTGTAAAACTGTACTTACTCTATAAGAAAGCTGCCGGTGATAAACGATTGTTAATAATTATATATTTTCTATATTTTTTTTTAATAAGAATTTTTTTAAAAATAATTATAAAAAAATTAAATCTTTCCCTACATCCTTAAACACTACTAATACACTACCTATATTTTAGGATTAAATAACGGCTTAAATGCGTGTTTATCTTCTAAATTTTAAGTCTAGTTTATAAACTATTACAAAGATACAAGTTTAATGATAAATTAAAAAATATATAAAGTTACTTTTTATCATAAATTAAAATTAAATATTAATATATGGTTATAAGTCTCCCACTAAAGTTAGTAAATTTATTTTAATGTATTGATTGATAACTTTATAATTTTCATTCATAACTAAAAGTTGATTCTCTATAAGTACTAATAAAATTTAATTTTTATAAAAGAATAATTTAGAATAAAGATAGAGATATTATTTACTAGGAGATTCATAGTATGATTTTTGGCGAACTAAATTTTATTATATAATGTGAAATACATTTTGATACTTGAAGCATTTTACGTTTTAATAATAACGGATAGAACAATATGCCAATACCAACCCAACATCAGCGAGACGGTGAATGTCAATTCGTGCGTGACTGCGTGTGCTTACATGATACAAATTCCATTTGATGGTCTTCAGTGTGTGTATAAAATTAGGTGGTGGTAGTAGATTGAAATGTTGTGTGCTCGTGCAAGTCTTTACAACGTTAGAGCACCCACAATACAGTTGTTTGTAGGGTTGCTAGCTTATGTGGCCAGATTATTTGCATTTGAAACAAAGCATTATTTAAAAAGTTGCTAGTATTTGTTGTTCAAATCAAATAACAATTGTTTGGATAATTTTATTATATTTTATTCATTTTGTTCCACAAATTCACATCACTCTTTTCTCTCTCTATTAGAGTTATAAATATTATATGGCAACTGACAATTTTATAAATTTGTTTGGCATTGCAGTGAATTTGGAGTAAATGTTGTTAAAAGTGAGTTCCAACGAAGAAAATAGTTTTTTGGGTGATGTGGTGAAGGCAAACAACCTTCCCCGTTGTTTGCTTTAATGTTACTCTTAGATGACATTTTAACAGCATCTCCATTGCTTTTGGCTAAAATGTTTGGTATGTTAGGCTAAAATAATATAAAATAATTATTAGTTAAAATTTATCGAATTTGTAAGGTAATGTTCTCCCATGGAGTTGGTTACAATGATTAAATTTATATATACAGTTTTGTGATAACTCTTAAGAGGTTCCACAAATTTAACCAATGTGAGGAAGTTGACTATAGTTTTAACAAAGAGTTTTCGATGGTTGGAGATTCACAATTTATACAAATTATGTATAATATCTATTAAGTACTCCCTCCATTTTTTTAAGTCGCTTTAATTTTTGGTACACATATTTAGTTGCTTTTATTCAGAAAAGATAATTTTAAAAATAATAATTTTTAATATCCGATAAAAATATCTAAACATGTGTGTCAAAAATCAAAACGATTAATAAAAAAACGGAAGGAGTAAGATTTTTTTGCTAAAGATTTCTTCCGGGGAAGATGCTCTAAGACGGACCCTAAACCCCTCGTAGCTTAAAAGATTCAGTGGGCTGAATTATATGTCTCCATAATCGACGTCATGGCCCATTAATAAAGGCCTCTCATTCTATTTAACTGTTGTTAACTTGTTATCTTAATAAAAATTAATAAAATATTCAGTATACCTTTTTAGTATTTATCATTTTATTTTTATGTACAAGTTTTGATCATATAATTATAATAATTATTTTCAGATTTTTTATAAATAAATTTATATATAACTTATACTACACGGCTAATACATTTTGAGATTTATGCAGAAAAATCAAATAATAAATATAAAAAACGGAAAGAGTATTTAGAGTAACTCCAAAAAACTTTTTATGTGCCCTTAAAAATATTATAAATAATATGCGTCCCAATAATTTATGACAATAGATTATATTAAATCTAACGATATTTTTTATATTTTTCTCCTTTTTATTGTAGTATCATTAAATTCAAATCCACTTATTTTTGTGACATCCAAACATGATTAGAAAAGGGGAAAAAATAAATATTTTATTAATAAAAGTAAAATAAATAATTGGTTTTTTAAAAATAAGGAAGTAAAATGGATAGATAACTCTTAATTTTTAAAAGAGTCGCTAAAAAACTGTGGAAACAATTTTGTGTGTCAAATTCTTTATATTTTAATTAAAAAAAACCATATTTTGACCCAAAAAAAACTTTAAAAAACCAAGTAGGGAGTTGCTTTTAGAGGTTCGGTGTGTATACACTATACAGTGTAGGTGAGATGAACAGAAGAAACAAAATTAACATCCCTGAACTAGCTCTGAAATTGGTGAAAAATGTTACACATCTGATTGTACTCAAAATAAAAATCAAAACACTTGACATTCTGTGTCTTTATGTAATTATTATATGTATATACTCTATATGTATGTTCTATATGACTTTATATTTTGTATCAAGTGCACATAATTCGATTTCAATTTTTGCAGAATTCTTCAATACGCGATCATGCGAGTCAATATCATAGGTAAATGTAACACTAATTGTAGGAGTTGGGCCTGGATCCTGCATAATCTGATTAGTGGATTGGGCTTCCTAATCCAATCCGACCCGAGGCCCAAGTCCAAAGCCCGTATAAGCTAATTGTTGAAACACTAACGGAAGACGCGGACAACCAGCTACGACCACCTCCTTTTATCCTCAACTATCAACTACTCCTGGACCTCTATATCAGGAATAAGGACAGCATTGTAAGGGGTTAATCACAATTTTATACACATACTAAACACTTGATGCAGATTCATTGTTTAAGTAATCCCTTGTGCATTTTTGTTTACTCACTCAAGATCAGATTAACTTATTCTCACACTAGAGGTGAATCGAGGGCACAACCCTCGCATTCTTCTTCATTGCACGAAACCCGGAGGATACCCTCACGGAGGACGAACTCACCTTCTTGCCTACAGAAGATTTTTGTAGAAATCTGGTTCTAACATTTGGCGCCGTCTGTGGGACCGTACAAGAAAATCAATCAATTTTGAATCATGTCGCAACCATCAGGTACACCTGACGCACCACCGGGGGTTTTAGAGCACCGAAATGCCGGAATTGAGACTTCTCGATCACCAGAGAGTTTCCAAGCATTGAACGTCACTCCCAGACAATTGAATTTTGGGAGTTTGAATGATGAGAGCCCTAATCTGTTGCCTACGCCTAAAGAACGGCATGCCATGTTGCAAAGATTGAGGGATGAGAAGAAGAATGCTAAAGAGGAAAGAGACCGTGGTCACAACCGATCTGAGATTTCCAAAAAAGTCGTTAGCTAAGAAAGTAAGGGCAAAGGCCCGAAAAAGATAGTGGAGGAGGCTCACATGAGGAATGCTAAGTATCAGCAACAGGCAGCTCAATACTATGACTCAGGAGTCAAAAAATGCTCGTTCCAAGTTGGAGACCTGGTCATGCGGGAATTAGCTACCTCAATGTTGAGCAAGCAAGGCAAGCTTATGCCGAACTGGGAAGGTCCGTACGTAGTAATCGATGTGATTCATCTGGGGACATACAAGTTGACCGAACTAGATAGATCACCAATCAAAAAACACATGGCACGCTACCCATTTACAGAAATTCTATCGGTAAGGTTAAGTGTTCATTTTGAGTTCAATAGGATTTCCTATTTTATGTTCATTTCCAACTCAGTAGGATTTTTCATCACAATTGTTTCAAGTTCGTGTAAGCTCAGTCATTGTTTGTTCATTACCGAAGTATTTGAAGCATTATGTTTGATCAAATGTTCTACGATAACCGTGTACCCGAACTAGCCACGAATTCCTGGTTAGGCCGCTAAGACCGAAGAGGGCCTCAAGCAACAATTTGTGGTCTCGGGGCAGAATGTCTATTCTTCCCCTAGAAAAGAAAATAGCAATTCAAAAATTTTAAATGTCCTAGGAACATTGTGAAAGTCCGAAGAGGGAGTTCAATCAAAAGTATCCTAATGACATTGTGAAAGTCCGAAGAGGGAGTTCAATCAAAAATATCCCGAGGACATTGCGAAAGTCCGAAGGAGTTCAATCAAAAATATCACGAGGACATTATGAAGTCCGAAGAGGGAGTTCAATCAAAAATGTCCCGAGGACATTGTGAAGTCCGAAGAGGGAGTTCAATCAAAAATGTCTCGAGGACATTGTGGAGTCCAAAGAAGGAGTTAAAAATCAACTCAAAGGGATGACTTTTGGTCCATTTCCTTTGTGGAGGCAAATTGGTTCTTGAGGATGATGCTTCATGATCATTAGAATGATTATGATCATTGTGATGTGATTAATTATTTGAGAACCCTCCCTCTAAGATGGATGTTTTATTTGAAGTTTGTTGAGTAGAATTGTTATCCATTGAATGGTTATCAATTGATGTATTATCAGTCGATTGATGATCATCAACTGATAAATTATCTGTTGGTGTATTAACATCAATTGATGGGGAATTTTTGGGTACTTGATTTCTTGGAATTTCCACATCATCATCATCACTTTCTTTACCATTACTAGTTGATTCATTCTCAAAATGCAAAGAGTTATGACATCCTTCATCAAACAACCCTGAATTTTCTTATCATAAAAAACTACATGCATGGGTTCCATAACAATGTGTAATCTAAGATTGTAGACTCTGTAAGCCTTAGTTTTCATTCCATATCCAATAAATATAGACTCATCAGCTTTGGCTTAAAATTTTCCCAAATTTTCACCTTGAATATTTTGGACAAAACATTTGCAGCCAAAAACATGAAGAAAATTTACTATTGGCTTCTTATCTTTCTTCATCAATTGATATGGAGTGTTTCCTTGTGATTGATTGACCATGAAAATATTCTGAATGTAGCATGCAATGTTGATTGTTTCTGCCCAAAAGTATGTAGGAAGTTTGGCTTCCTCCAACATAGTTCTTACAACTTCAATTAAGATTCTGTTCTTCCTTTCAATAACTCCATTTTGTTGACGAGTTCCAAGAGCAAAGAAATGATGAGTGATACCTTTTTCTTCACAGAATTCTGTCATTGCTGCATTCTTAAATTCAGTACCATTATCACTTCTTATTTTTTTAACGTTCCATTCAGTGTCATTGTCATCATTCTTCACCTGATTGATAATGAATTTGTTTGCCTCATCCTTAGAGTCTAGAAAATACACTCATGTGTTTCTTGTGAAGTCAACCACAATTAGTAAGACATATTTCTTTTTAGTAATTGACATGATGTTGACTGGTCCAAATAAATCCATGTGCAGTAATTACAAAGGCTTATCAATTGATGATTCAGACTTGGACTTGAATGATGTTTTCCTTTGCTTTCCCTTCTAACAAGCACCATATAATCCATCCTTGTTGAATTCCATTTGTGGAATGCCTCTAAACAAATTCTTTCTAACCAATTGATTCATGGCTTTGAAATTCAAATGTGATAGCTTCTTGTGCCATATCCAACTTTCATCTGTATTTGCTTTGCTAAGCAAACATGTCATTGAATCTGCCTTTATAGAGTTGAAATCAGTCACATAGACATTTCTTTTCCTTCCACAAGTTAAGAGAATTTCACCAGATTCTTTGTTGGCTATGATGCATGATCCAGTTGAAAACCATACACCATTTCCATTATCACACAGTTGATAAATACTTAACAAATTATGCTTCAATCTATCAACTAGTGCTACATGTTCAATGATAACATTTTCACTTGGAATTAGGCCATATCCCTGAGTAAATCCTTTATTATTATCTCTAAAAGTAACTCCTGGGTCAGCCATTTTCACAAACTTTGTGAGCAGAGACATATCTCCTGTCATGTGGGTTTAAATCTACTATAACTTGGAGAGTTGACTTTTGAGGCTCAAACACCTTGGAACTCATAGCAGAAATATCATGCAAATTTTTAGACTTGACAGTTTGACTAGCATGATTGTTATCAGTTATAGGCATTTTCCACGGCAATCCAGACATGTTCATATTTGCATATGCAAAGAATGTATTATACATGTATGAAACTTGTGCATATGGCATATGAACATTTGGTGCAACCGAATTAGAGGTCACGACATTCATGAGCATAGGATTGACAAACATGACATTTGTAGACATGGTGTGTGCATTTGAATCATTCATAAACATAGAAGGTTTTTCTTTCTTGCAATGCATAGATAAATGATTTACACTACCACATTTAGCACAAACCTTTCTAGGTGCATACATATCATGAGTGTAGTTATTGTGTTTGTTTATGCCTACATTCTCATTCCTATTCTTTTTCTTTTTCTCAGACTTAGGATGAGTGACTTAAACAGGTGCCATCTTTTCTAATTTATCTTTTAACTATTTCTTAGATAAGCTACCTATATTGATCTTTTCAACCTTAGTCTCAACTTGATCTTTGAAATCCTTTTCCTTAACAAACTTAATAGGTGTGCTAAGATTATTCTTTTTGTTAGTCATTGATGGTTTACTTGTCAATGAATGCTTATCAGTTGACTCAACATCAATTGATTGATAATCCTCATTAATTGATAAAGGATTAGCAGTCGATTTATCTTTATCCATTGAGGTGTTAACCAATGACTTGCCTACAGATTTAGCGGATTCTCCTAGAGTATCTAAACCCTGAACATCAATGATCTATTTGACAGTTTTAGCAGACCTATTTCATTTGTTAATGGTTTCAACTTCTTCAGCTAATTATTTTTTTAACAATTCTTCTCTTCTCACACTATTCACTAGTTCATCCCTAGAATCCTTACTTTCCTGTTTAAATCTATCTAAACAAACAAGTTCATTTTTAAGAAATGCATTTCTCTCAGTTAAGGCATCAATTGTTTTATATAACTTGATATTTTCTTTGTTTAGAGATTTCAGAGTGACATGCAAGTTATACAATTCATTTGACATTTCATTTATGGTATTATTGTATTCATCTTTTGACAATTCAGAAAAGTTAGTAGCTAGTACTTGATTTGATGATTAACTAGCCTCTTCATCTTCATGATTGGACATTAGAGCTAGATTGATGAATTCTTAAGAATCACTATCCTTAGCAGCCTAGTCTTTCTCTTCAGTCACAAAATCATTTTCTCTTTGTTTGAGAAGGTCAAAGTACTTCTTCTTATAGTCAATGCCATCATATGACTTTGCATTTTTCTCTTGTTTTGGCTTTCTGCACTCATTAGAGAAATGATCGACCAATCCACAGTTAAAACATTTGAACTTTGACCTATCAACCAAATTCTTTTTTTGATTGTCATTTCTGAAATGGGATCCAGGCCTTTGAGCATTTGGATTCTTCTTGAATTTTAGCTTTGAAAATTTCATTGACAGAAATGTAAGGTCCTCATCAATTTCATCTAAATCATCCTGAGAGCATATTTCAATTTCTTCACATTTGCATTTCCCCCTTCCTTTGGATGACTCTTAATTAACATCATTAGCCACCTTGCTAATACATTATACACAACCACTTTCATTATCACCCTTCTTGTCTTCATTTTCCTTGACCATCGAAGCCACAACCTTTTCCTTTCGTTAGTTCTTCTCAATCTCTTCATCTTGTATTTTCAACTCATATGTCTTAAGAATAACATAAAGCTTCTCAAGAATATAATCCTTGAATTCCTGATAATACCATATTTGCTTAAATAATATAGGTTTATAAAAACCTACCTGCTTTTTACAAAGTTAGAGAACAAACCAACTATTCTTACAAAGTGTTCTAAGGCTTGAACAGTTGAATCACAGAAATATTCTAACTTAGTTATTTTCTAACAATGCTACCACTCTTGTTTCTATATTACAAGAGTGTTTACAATCTCAAGAATAGAGTACAAACAAAAATACATATTCTAGGAATGTTACTAATCTATTTTTTCAATTATGTGTTTTGTCTTTTTTCATTTTGGGAAATGTCTTGAGTCTTGGAAAGACAGCTTCAATTTTAGTCTTCACAGTCAATGTAGACTGTCTTCCATAGTTGTACTTTTGTCTGAAGGTTCCTAACATTTTATCTCTATGTGCAGTCTCTATCAATTGATAATTTGATGTTAAACTTATGAATTGATTCTTCCCTTGCATCCATCAACTGATATTCTTCTTCGATTGATCTTGATATACATCGATTAATAATAGTTATTGACTTATCGATTGATAGATGTTAGCAATCGATATATCAATCGATGGGTTTTCATATCAGTTGATGGTCTTCAATCTTTGACTTGACTTGTTATCAATCGATCCTCCATGCATTGATACTTCCATATCAATTGATCACCCTTCACTTGTATAATTTTCTTGTCCTCAAATAACTACAATTTGACAGCCTAAGTTATACATCAGTTGATGACCTATATCAATCGACTCTAGTATCAATTGCTGAGAATATTATCAATTGACTTGAGCCATATTAATTGAAATAGTCTAAATACAACTATGTTACCATCCATATTATTAGTTGATTGAGATAAACATTTCAACTGATAAATGGTTTCCAGATCAATTGATATTTATAAACATTATATCAATTGATCAGTTATAATTGATAAATTTCTATGATTCTAAAGTTAAAGTTATCATCAAGTATACATAGATTCCTAACAATCTCCCTATATTTGTGTATGTGACATTAACATGCATAAATCTACGTGATGATAACAAAACCTATAACTTGATTACATTCATATATAATCATAAAATTTGAAATCACTTAAAAAAATTTAAAAGTATCAGTTGATGAATCATTTGAAGTTCTTCATGCTGCTTTAATTCTTCCACTCTTCAATCACATTTTCTTCTTCCTCTTTTCAGCATTCTCCTTTAATTGTCTTAAAAAGGATCCTCTCATAATGGCTTCATCTCTATCAGTCTCTCCAAGTTGTCTCATTAGATATAATATTTCTTGATATGTGATTTTGTCCAAGTATTTACAGACATCAAAGGACTTGGTATTTCCTTCCATATATGTGAAAATCATAGCATACTTTGGCTCCAAAACAACTTTCTTCACTTGAGACTCCCAAATCCTACGAGGTGAATTAGGTTCAGCTTCAGGCTTTGATTTCCTTAGTTTGGTGATTTGGTGTGGGATTTCTTGGGCTATTGTAGTGTTCAGTTTGTATTTCTTGTTGAGTAAAGGAAAAATGGTCTTCAGAGTGTTGTAGCCTTACTTCATGATCATCTTCATTGAGAGAGTGACTTTGGTGCCAAGTTCATACTCTAACCTCATTGATTCTTCATGATTAGAAGTTGTAGGTAGAGTCTTTACTGAGATTAGTCCTTTCTCAATTATAAGAGACATTCCCTACAATCTGTAACCTTCAATCACTACCTCCTTCTTACTTTCCTTTTGGATAACCTGTGGAATTTCCTGAACCACAGTTTCCTGAGCTACAACTTGAGGGGTACTTGGCTTTTTCTTTGCCATTGAGATTTTTCTCTTTTTCTTAATTAGTTGTTCGACCACTGAGTCCTCCATATTCCACTCCAACTCTATCTGCTTTGCTATCTCTTCATTTTCCTTTTCAATTCTTGCAGCATCCTTGAGTCCTGTAGTGATAGAAGTCTTCAGTAGTTTTTCTCCAATTAGCCCACTTTTCTTCTTTTTCCCTTCTTCAATCATGATAGCTTTAACCTTTCTCTTTTCTTCAAGAGCTTTTTGATTTACTTGAAGAAATGCTTCTGCATTTGTGTTGACCTCTTTGGCAGCCTCTATTGCACCTTCATTCACAGCTTTGGTTTGTGCAATGAACTCATCTAAATTTCCTGATTGAGCAGCCTTGGTCACCAACTCAATATTCTTCTTCAACTCTTCAAATTTTCTCCTTTCTTTTTCAATCATCTCCAGAGTCCCCTTTTCTCTAAAAATTCTTCTAACTTCTAGATCATCTTCAAACTTCTTAGCATCCCTCCTTTTTTCTCCAAATCGTTTTAGGTTGATTTAGTTAAATTTGATGATTGACCCCTGTTACTACCACTAGTTCCAGTCTTGACTGTATTTCCCTTATTACTTCCACTAGCACCAGCTTCTGCATTCCTGCTACGTCCAACAGCTCTATTTCGACCATTTTCATCTATATCCTTCTTTTCATTCTCCTCCTTTTTGTTATCATCAATTGGAGGAGGTGGAGGCATCTTATCTAAGAACTTTTGAAGAATTGAGGCATGAAGGGCTTGAACTTGGATAATTTGATCCATCTTTGACTCTAGAAATATGACTCTCTTTTCCAACTTAGAGAAATTATCGGCTTCCTTGAAAAGTTTATCCTTGATTTGATGCATTGTATTTAGAGGCAATTTTTCATTCAATCTTCTTTCTAACGCATCTTTGTTGGATGTGATAGAACCTTGAATAATTTTCAACTCCCTTTTTACTCATGTTAATATCATCTTGTTGATCTTCAATTGTTCTATAAAATAGGTAGCAATTCTATTTTGTATTGATTTTGCAAAATTCATTTCCATCATAGACCTTCTATACTGAGAAAGAATTTCTAACTCAGTATTAACCAAACTTTCATCAACAGTACTCATCCATGACTCTTCATCAGAATCATCTTCAATATCTCCAGGATCCATGTGACAAACATATGTGGTATTGACCAAACTCTCCTTCAAGTTTCTGGTCCTTAGTTCAGTGTGCTTCAACCCTAGAATTTGCCCTACATTTCTGTTGGTTGATGTAGCCAAATCTTGGTACCTTGGATCATGATGGACAAAATTCCTTAGATCCAAGTCCCCTGCATCTATCTCTTCATCAACTACAACTACATCCTCTATCTGTTCATTCTCATTGTCTACTCCACTCCCACTTGTTTCATTTGAATTACTGACTCCCCTATCTCCTCCATCCCTTCACCTTCAAACATCAACCCCATCTCCAATTCTTGGGCAAATTGTAGAATCCTTTTATCACTCTCACTCATCTCTATATTTTGTATCAAGATCTCATCCTGGAACCTCACATCTCCCTCACTTATAGTGTTTGCACCATCTAAGGTGAGACCCTCAACTATTTCACTCACATTCCTAGAAGAAATAAGAATGACCTCACTTACACCCTTTCCTTTTGCCAAGCTGCAAGCCTGCCTCTCATTCAACTCACTCATACCTACTAAAGTTTGTGCAACATTAATTGATTGAATATCAATTGATGTAGAAAGAATAGCAGTTGATGTATTTGGGACATCCATCGATTGAAGCATACCCATCGATTGATCTTGAGTAACAATCGATGGCTTATCAGTCGATGTCTGAATATCAATTGATGAAGGAACATCAATCGGTTGAGTGAAAACTGTTGAAGTAGAAGGAATTTGAGAATTAATATCTGAAATCACTATAGAAATGAAATCCTGAATTTCCTGGGAAGAAAAATCAGGAGAGAGTGTTGGCTTCTCCTTGAGTAATAATGAAGGAGAATTTGAAAATGCATGATTGTCTATAAAGATATTTTCTAAAGAAATTTGATGTGAGGGTGAAAGAAAAATATGAATAGAGAGTGAAAGTGGCTGCATCTCCACTTTTATTGGAGATACATCAAACTGAGAAATTGAAAGCTCCACCACAGTTTCCTATGACTTTGCAGTGTGTGCATCCCCAAGTGCAAACCTGGTTTTCTTCTTTCTTTCATAGGACTTTGGGGTTTTGGCTAGTGTGTCCCCACCCTTATTCAATGCCCCTGGTTATGGGATCTTTTCAATATTGACACACTTTTGAGAGGATGTCAATAGGGATGTGGTAGAATCCTTTTTAACTTCCACAGTCTTTTGGGAGACTATGTAGTGGCTAGGTTTGGGTTGCACACCCTCACTCTCCTTATTCTTCTGGATTTCTTAATTTTCCCTAGTTTCTTCACTAGTAACTCCTCCATCTCGTGTAGCATCAAAAGGGGTTTTGCAATAACAGGTTTTTGGGAACTTGTTGAGATTGACTTTCTAGACTTAGATTTGAGAATAGGTTGTGTGGCTTGGGTAGGAGGGTTGGGGTCATTGCTAACACCCTCCATAGCCACAGAAGGCAAAGAAGATTGGGGGTTGGAAGAAGAAGTTAAGGAAGAAATGTATACCTTCACAAAATCAGGATAGATTAACTCCACTTCATCATGGAGGTTAATTCTTACCAAGTCCTTAAATACTCTCTTTTTTTGTGTCCAACAATCAAGAGTTTTAGTTTCCCTGCTCATTTCAATTTCTTTGACAAAGTGGTTAATAAAAATCATGATAAATCTAGCATAATAAATATGATTTTATCTATAAGACTTTTTACCTAATTCAGCAGCAATTTTATTCAATAAAAAAGATGACAAATTATGGAATTCATCAAATAAAATATTGTAAGCTATCTATTGCATACTAGATGTTATAACATCAAAGTTGTTGATTTTACCACTAAAATATTTAATGATTGCATCAAAGAAATATGATCATTCTCTCCTAAGGTTCTTTCTAACTACATTGCCTAAATTTATGTTAGGATTAACATAATTCAAAGCCCTAAGCATTTTTCTAATTTTTGTGTCTGTGGGTGCATTTTCAGAATTATTATCAGGCAAATCTAAACATTCAATTAAGAATAAAGTGGTTAGAGTATACTCTTGTCATTTGCAGTTGAATTTAATGTTTGAATAATTAGTAGAAACTTCTATAGTGGTCCAAAACTCCTCCACCAGATTACAAACTATCTTTGGTGATTCCTTCAAAGCTTTCTGCACCTTGTAACTTCTAAGAAACTACATCAAGGGATGAAATTCCTTTGGTGTTTCTTCAACCACTGTGCAAGCCACAAAATTGTTTAATTCGTAAATAAATCCCGCTTGAGATACTTTTTTGAATGATGATGAAGATGTCATTACTTAGAATTGAATATTAGTGAACACAAAAAAGAGCTTTGGTAGAAATTAAGAATGGAGATCGAGTATAGAGAGAATTGGAGAATTGAGTTCGTAAAGAGAGAGAGAGAGAGAGAGAGAATCAGTTAGAAAATATAAGTAAGAAATAAAAGAAATTTTAATCTCATTGTTTATATTTTTGAAGAGTTACTGATTTCTCAATCGATTTATTTCTTAAAATGGAACTCAATTGACCGTTGGATTAAAAAATAAAAGAAAGAATTACCAATTTTAGCAATCGACTGTTATACATACAGGGTTGTATATATTCATCAATTGATAAAAGAAATAGTCAACAACTAGATATGGCACAAGTCGATTGATGACATGAACCCTAAAACTTCCATGTGATTGATTGATAAGTAACTTATCTAACGACAGGTAACATTATCCATCAATTGATATATTTATTTGTCGATAGCTGAAAATATCCATTGATACATAAAATGTTTATCAATTGATTATGGACAAATCAACATATTAACATAATCAATGGCTACAATTAAAAATAACATTAAGAAATAACTTTTCAGACATTTAAAAAATTTAACATAGTTAAACATACCTAAATCACAGACCAATCTATTGAAAGTAGATTCATCTAATGGTTTGGTAAAGATGTCTGCAAGTTGTCTTTTACTAGGGACAAAATGTAATTCAACAATACCATTCATTACATGTTCCCTAATGAAGTGATACATTATGTCTATGTGCTTGGTCCTAGAGTTTTGAACTGGATTTTCAGTAATGGCAATTGTACTTGTATTGTCACAGAATATTAGAATTTTGCTTAAATTAAATCCATAATCAAACAATTGATTCCTCATCCATAATACTTGTGCACAACAGCTATCAGTAGCAATATATTCAGCATTTGTTGTGGATGTACATACTGAATTTTATTTTTTGTTAAACCATGAAATAAGCTTATTTCCTAAAAATTTACAAGTGTCAGTATTACTTTTTCTGTCAATTCTGCAATCTGCATAGTCTGGATCTGATTAACCAAATAGTTCAAATCCAGAGTTTCTAGGATACCAAATGCCAAGATTTGGTGTTCCTTTCAGATATTTGAATATTCTTTTTATAGCAATCAAATGAGACTCTCTAGGATCAGCCTGAAACCTAGCACAAAGACATGTAACAAACATTATGTATGACCTATTAGCAGTTAAATATAGTAATGATCCAACCATGCCTCTATAACTTAAAATGTCCACATTAGCTTCCTTAGTATTCAATTCAAGTTTAGTTACAGTGGTCATGAGTGTTTTTGCAGAAGAACATTCATTTAAATCAAATTTCCTTAAAGTCAGAAATATATTTGGTTTGATTTATGAAAATATCATCTTTAACTTGTTTGAATTGCAAACCAAGAAAATAGGTAAGTTCTCCCATCATGTTCATTTCATATTTACTCTGCATCAACTTAGTAAACTTTTGACAAAGTTACTCATCAGTTGAGACAAAAATAATGTCATCTACATAGATTTGAAAAAGAATAATAGAACAATTAACATTTCTATGAAATATATTTTTATCAACAGTACCTCTTATGAAGTGATTCTCAATCAAAAATTTTAAAAATGTGCCATACTAGACTCTAGGTGCTTGTTTCAAACCATACAGTTCTTTGAGAAGATAATACACAAATACAGGATGAATTGGATCCACAAAACCAGGAGGTTGTACCACAAATACTTTTTCTTCTAATTCTCTATTAAGAAAAACATTTTTCACATCCATCTGGTAGACTTTGAAGTTGGCATGAGCAGCATAAGCTAGAAAGATTCTGATAGCTTCCAATCTTGTAACATATGCAAATGTTTCATCAAAATCTATTCCTTCTTGCGAATAACCCTTTGCCACCAATCTTGCCTTGTTCCTTGTCATTGTTCCAGATTCATCCATTTTATTTCTGAACATCCATTTTGTACCAATGAAAGACTTGTTCTTTGGTTTGGGCACTAGCTTTCATACTTTGTTTCTTTCAAACTGATTCAACTCTTCTTGCATAACTATTATCCAATCAGAATCATTCAAGACTTCTTCAATCCTTTTTGTTTCTTCTTGAGACAGAAGCTGCTATACAAGCATTCATTTTGAGTTGCACTTCTAGTTTTCACACCATTATTTGCATTTCCAATAATCAACTCAAACGGATGACTTTTGGTCTATTTCTTTTGTGGAGGCAAATTGGTCCATTTCTTGTCTTCATTTCCCTTTAACATCAAAGCCACAGTCTTTTCCTTTATTTGATTTTTCTCAATCTTTTCATCTTGTTGTATTTCCAACTCATATGTCTTGAGAATACCATAAAGCTTCTCAAGAATATAATCCTTGAAGTCCTAAGCTTGTCTAATGGACACAGTCGATTATTGCCTTCCATTCTTTTGGAAGAGATCTAAGAAATTTTAGATTTGTATCTTTAGTTGTATAAACCCTACCATATAGTTTTAGTCCATTCAAAAGCTTTTGTAACTTACTATAGGTATCATTGATGGACTCACCACTGTTAAAATGAAAAGATTCATATTTCTGAATCAGGAGTTGCATCTTGTTTTTCCTGACTTGTTCAGTTCCTTTACATAGAATTTGAAGAGTATCTCATACCTCCTTTGATGTAGTGCAATTTATCTCATGGCTAAACATGTCTTTATCCAGACCATTGAACAGAATATTCATGGCCTTTTTGTCTTTTAGCACTTCTTTTTCATCCTCTTATGTGAACTCAGTAATGAGTTTTGGAACATGCTTGTCAAAGGTAGGAGTGCCATCAAGGTTTACACATGTGACTAGCTTCATGAGAACATGAGGACCTTTTTCTATGCAGTTAACATAGGAAGGGTCAAGAAAAAGTAGATGCAAGTGCATTTTTACTTTCCATGCAAAATATTCATCTTTTTCCAACACTGGAATCTTCATACCTGAATCTTTTTGGCCCATATTGACTTGATCTTGATCTTAAAACTTTCTATATATTGAAAGCCTACGCTATGATACCAATTATTATTTCCCAGAACAATATCAGTACACATTTGTAAAAGGGGGTTGAATACAAATACTAAAACTTTTTTTTAAATTCTTAGTATTTGTTCTTAGACTGAATATTTAGAAAATGTTTTTATGAACAATAGCAACTAAAATGCAAATTGAACAAGATATTAAAAATTACTGATGGATTGTTTTTTTCATCAGTGTATATATTTGCTCAAATAATCTAGGTTTATAAAAACCTAGCTTCTTTTTACAAAGTTAGAATAAACCAACTGTTCTTACAGAGTGCTCTAAGCCTTGAACAGTTGATTAACAGAAATATTCTAACTTAGTTATTTTCTAACAATGCTACCACTTTTGTTTATATATTATAAGAGTGTTTACAATCTCAAGAATAGAGTACAAACATTCACATATTTTAGGAATGTTACTAATCTATCTTTTCATTCTGTCTTTTTCCATTTTGGAAATTTTCTTGAGTCTTGGAAAGACAACTTCAATTTGAGTTTTCACAATCGATGTAGACTGTCTTCCATAGATGTATTTTTGTTCGAAGATTCCTAACATTTTGTCTCTTTGTGCAATTCATATCAATTGATAATTTGATGTTAAGTATATCAATTAATTCTTCCCTTGCATCCATCAACTAATATTCTTCTTCGATTGATCTTGATATCCATCAATTATTAATAGTTGTTGACTTATCGATTGATAGATGTTATCAATCGAAGGGTCTTCATATCAGTTGATGGTCTTCAATCTTTGACTTGACTTGTTATCAATCGATCCTCCATCCATTGATACTTCCATATCAATTGATCACCCTTCACTTGTATAATTTTCATATCTTTAAATAATTACAATTTGATAACCTAACTTATACATCAATTGATGACTTATATCAATAGACTCTAATATCAATTGAAATAGACTAAGTATAACTATGCTACCATTAATATTATTGGTTGATTCCGATAAATATTTCAATTAATAAATGTTTCCTCATTAATTGATATTTATAAACATCATATCAATTGATAAGTTATAATTGATAAATTTATATGAGTCTAAAGTTAAACTTATCATCAAGTCTACATAGCTTCCTAACAATATCACAATAATCCATCCCAACTTGATGCGCCGCTAGGACCACATCGTCATAACCACATGCGTAGCAACGCTCTTCAGTTCGAAAAAAGGAGCTTCTTATCCTTCTTCAGCTTTCAGAGATCTTTCTTCTTTTTCCCGAGTCTGCTCGCCAAGTCCTCCTTCTCCCCGATCAAACTGGCGTTGGTCATCTCCAAGGCAGCGTTCTTGGAAGCCAACTCATCAACCTGCATCTGCAATCTGTCGCAGACATCCTCGACCTGCTTCATTCGGGAGGCCATGTCTTTGGCCTTCTAGGACACCGCAGCAGCCCAAGGAATAGCCCTTAAGGTCACTGCATGCATCTATAAGGTCGGGCTCATCTTAGAGCTGGCGATCCCGAGGAAGGATAAAGGAAGTGCACAAATCCCGACCGAGGTCTTTGGTAGAAGAGGGAGCCCGAACCCCAAACTGGTCGGTCTCCATCAAAGCCCAAGTCGGCACGTACGGCTGAATTCAGATCTGATCACCTATCACTCGGGGTCTTTTGTCTCCAACCCGCGGAGAATCAGGAATAGCGATATGTTCCACCGCAACCGGAGGACTCTTTGGGATCTCCTTCCCGATCGAGTCGGCAGTTTGGGAAGGGTTGACCGAGGAGGTGGGCTAAGCTCCCCTTCGGGCATTCCTTTCAGCAATTCTCCTTGCGTCATCGGCCTGGGAAGTCACTGCACAAGAAATAGATGCATTAGCATAAAAATAAACTGACCAAACCAAAGAAAGGAAAATTTTATAAAAATATGAAAACAGTTCAGGAAACTACACAACAAAGCTTCCAACCATTCATTCGACCTATTATCGGCGAGGCAGATCTTATTCTCAGGCTCCAAGGGCTTGCACAACAGCTCATAATCAATCTCATCGGCCTCATTGAGATCGGGCATCACCACTGACGATGGTTCTACCTCCCTCCAAACAGAGAATTCCCTTGGGAGCTTGATAGAAAAAACCACTATTCGTGGCCCCCCTTGTGTTTTGGTTCGTATGGCACCAGTCTGCCCGACCAGCTCTTTGAGAAATGTTAAAGTATCCAGCACTCCTCGGATTTTTTTTAAAGTCATAATGGTGCCAGAATATGGAGGTTCGGGGATCAATTCTCTTCACCAAGCACCGATAAACGAAGTCATTGACCTGAATAAATCCATTCGGGTCCAGCTGCCGAAGGGTTATACCCATCTCCCTAAACAAACGTTTGAGTAGGGGTAGGAGAGGAAGCCTCAACCCGCAGTAGAAGGCCGCTCGGGAGATCCCAATGTCCATATCACCTTTACCGATGAATAACAATGTGGTATATCCTGTCCTGGGGCCGGGAGTAAAACAAAAACAATCCTTGAGAATTGAGTACTTATCCTGAAGCTCCCGAACATCAACCTTAGTAAGGGTTGATACAAGGTTGCAGGCCAGAAATTCATATCTAAAATGGGCTCGGGCGCTGTACTCCCGAGGCCTCGAAGGACCAGCTTTTTCGGTCGGATTGTCCATGCTACCTACGGGAACTTTGAAATGCGTTAGACAAGTACTCGGGGACGAATGAGCATAACAAAGTGCACAAGAAGAAAAATAAATAGGAATCCCCGAGTATAGTCCATAAGTTCGGGAAGAACCGATCAGGGTTAGTTCCCAACAGGGCATCGGGAGGCGAAACAAACACTTAAAAGTTCGAAGTAACAAATGTTTAAGAGGTCGGGGTAAAGAATTTATTTATGAACTCGGGCTACGTCCTACGTATGAGTTCGAGCTACGTCTTACGTATGAGTTCGAGCTACGTCCTACGTAGTAGTTCGAGAACCGATCGATGATGCTATAGACCAAACCACCATGCTCCAGTTAAGCACGGGCAGGGGTGAAATTTTGGTTTTTCAGGTCATATTTATAAATTACTACACCATGCTCGGGATGAGCAGGGGTCACAATTTCAATTTTCGGATTGTGTTCGTATTTATAAATAAAAATGAATATATAAGCGTCGTCGATATTTGTAAGTAAGAAGCTAACCGTAGAAGTTGTCGGGGGCTCAGAGTTGTTGTGAATTATATAGAGGGGATACGGAGGTGAAAGAGAAACGAGGGAGACTTCCCATCCAAAAAAGAGCAGATAATTGTACTATATGCTACAAAACTGACACATTGACGGGTAAGGAAATTTAAAACAGAAGCACAAATATTAATAGCAAGCAATGGTACCACTCCAACGCCACACACTGTGAAGAACATAATATTGGAGTGAAGCTATACAAAGATGCAAATATTACATGCAAATACAAATCAACACACTATATTAATGTCAACAACTCTGCAAGTCTTTGTGAGTTGTGAGTGCAGGAACGCTGACATGGTTTGATGATGCTCTTAGCTTGGTACTCTTATTGCTACTATCTGTCGGGGTGAAATATTCTACCTTAGCCTCCCTTTTTGGCTATTAGTAGCATCTCTCTTTTTTGAATCTATTTCATGCTCTGATTAATTTCTAAAGGTGACAAGTGACTTGCAAGCAAAACAAGGGTGAAAATTTAAAGCACAAATCTTTATTAACTTGATAAAAAAGATTTGTTTCGAACTGCTCCCGAAGTTAGTAAAAGCCACAAAAAGGAAAAAGGCTACACTACACTTCCACATCAGTAAAAAGGGAAAAAAAACTGTTACATTTAAGTTTGAAAAAAATGTTTTAGACAGCCAGAAAATATGCTCCTATATTCAGAAACAAAACTTAGTTCAAAGGGGATGCTCACATTCTTTGGCATGAACATATACGTGAACGAACATTCAACAGATGATACAGCAAAACGGGGGCAAGGCTGACATGATTATTTACAATTATATATACAAGGATACTGCACCACAACTGAAAAGACATAACTGTAATCTACACTAGGAAAAAATCATAAATCAAAGAATCACTCACAGACCCGCATTATCAATCTTTATCTCCATGAGCTCCTCAATGGGCTGACGACATATTGGGCAGTTATTCGATTGGATCCTCAATGCTTTTGCACACTCACTACACAAACACTGAAACATGGAAAATTTTGTATTGAGGCAATAATAACCAACTCAGGTCATAGGGAAAAAGATTAAGGAGGTAGTACTACGCAGGGAAAAATAATAGCTGATATTTGCATATAACATGTACATTTTAGGAGTTCCCAGAAATTTGCATCATGGCTACTGTAATAATGACATAATCACTATTCCTTTAGTCACAAAAAATTTAAATATTTTTATGGTGTAAAATTGTATAATGACAAAAAAGACAATATCCAAGTAAAAAACAGTCAAAGAATGACTTGGTGCAAAGGTTGTGTGTAATTACATGCGATTGCATATGGAATAAATTTCATTTGAAGTCTTTATTATGTCCTCCGATATGCACATAATGAGATTTCACAAATTTAGCATCAAGTGAAAGAACAAAATGGGAAGGATAATGAAAGCCCAAAGTTGCTGCTCTGTTTTTGCTTCTTTATTAGTCACCATTTCTTACTCTAGAAATGTTCAACATTGTCAAATTTTGAAAATTAATAGACACTTAACAATAAAAAATTAATGGTTACTTCAAGTGAAAAAAGTCAAAGAGGTCAATTATAATGCAAACTTGTTCCATTTGAACAGCATGCAGGAGGAATTAATTCATTTGAAATAGCCTATGCAATCTAATAGTATCCTGGTGTAAGAGCTATGAATGCTAAGAGCATGCACTTGGTTAATCAATGCCCCAATTAACTTAATAAAGTGATTTCCTTTACTATAGAATGTAATTCTATCATGCAGAATTTTTTTGCAGTTACTGCTACTCCTTCACGTTGAAAAATAAAATCTTCCATAAACATAAAGAGAGTATTTTAGATAGGATCTAACCATATGTCGGCATGGAAGCACGGCGGTGTCCCTAGGTTCAGTCATGCAGATAACACATTCTTTTCCAGAGTCATTATCGCTGATGGCTTCCCCAGAGTTTCCAATTCCATAAATCTCACGCAGCTCATAGCGAACCTCATCAATCCACAATATCTGCTTCATAACTCTCACTTTGAAAGGATCTGTGTCTTTCTTTTCCAGCACGGCTTGAGTAATCTGCCTGTGGGGGGATGAATTTGGTGGATGATCAGTAAAATTTTGATCATTGGAAAGAGGTGAGCACGTCTCGGCAGATATAACAAGCGGAAATGTATCTCCTGCCACTGGTTTTGAAAGCTCATCCAACTCGAAGAAACCCAAATCAATTCCTGTTCCAGAAGGCTGACGAAATTTCTGGCCAGCTCCTTTTTGGAAAGAGACTTTCACGGGCTTATATAATTCAGAAAATACTGGAACAACCTTGCAATTAGGCTCCTCCTTGGCAAAGTAAAAGATAGTGATACTGTAAGAAACAATTAACACCAAATAAGTAATCAGATATTAATGAAATGGTTTGTCATGTAATTGCTAAATAAACGGACACCGAAAGAGTGTAATAAAGAAATAACAACTAATCAAAGATGCAAGTAGGGATGATAATCCGATTTGACCCGATCCATTCCGATCCGATTCAACCGGACCCGATTTCATGGATTTGGATTTAATTTTAAACCCGAAAGATTTTGGATTTAGATATCATGTATATCAAATCGAAACCCGATCCGAACTCGATCCAAACCTGTAACCCAAAAACACCGATATATTTATACATATATATTATATTTATATAATATATTTTAAGTTTCACTATATTTTAATTGATTATTAGTTTACCCTTTATTATTTTAGTTAGGGTTTAATTCACAACACATGACGAACAACTCCTCAAAAATCAAAATACACCAAAAAAACCACATTTGCGACATACAACCACAGTTTTAGTTAATTAATCTTCTTAGTTCAGCCGTTCATTCATCTTCAAGCCACCAATTGTCAATTTCAATTCAACAAGACTTTGTCATTATTTAGATGTGTATTTCGCGTTACTTGCTAATAGACAAATGATGAATGTCCTTGGTGATTAATAGTTGTTCGAATAACTATTTATTTGTAATGTTCAATTACTATTCTAATTTACCGGCATTTTGTAATTAAGGTTTAAAACCAAAAGGATAAATCCAAATTCAATCCCAAATTTGTTAGATCGGATACGAGTTTTAATTTTGAAAAACATCGTGCTAGGGTTTTAATAAGGAATATGGAACATCGGTCCCTGCTCAATACACTACCTTGATCAACACTAGTTTATCGCCACAAAGATCCACTCTAATGTGGATATCAATAAGGTACTTAATACATTTCTAATGATGGTTTATCATAATAAGCTGTGGTTTTATAAAAAATATTGCATGATGTAGTCTTTCTTCATTTAGCTAGAAAATGCCAATAATAAGCCACGGAAACATCTAGCATATGCACCCATACAACATTTTAGTTAATCTATTAAACGGATTGACGGATCGGCGGAGTTTAGTAATGCAGCACTTCTTTATTGGTCCGTCAATAACATTCTCCAATAACTAATCAACGGCCGCCAATTTGTATTGTTATCAAAAATCTATTAAATAATAATATTATAATTCAAATAAAATGAGTAAATTAAATGATGAGTAGATTAAATGAAATATCAATTATAATCCAAAAAATACTCTTATATTATAATTTCGAATGTTTGACTGATTGAAATATACAAACAATTCAAATCAATTTAATGCATTTATGGGGGGTAACAAAAAAATAAATTATCCAACTAACATTTTCTTAAGATGTGTGATTTTTTTAAAAAGGACAAGTAAAACGGGACAAAAGAGTATTAAAATAATTGATTTAAAATTAGATAAATGACATAATGTATGATTTTTATTTTAATGAATAGTAACTAAAAAATTGATGGAGTTAAACCATTGCATGCAAAATCTGAAAAATAAGTGATTTTGATATGAATAGTAATTAACTCAATCAATTTAATTGATAAATTGATGGATTAACGAGGTGCATGGGTGCATATGCTCTTATGATTTGGATGTTTCTAGGATTGAATTTGGTGATAATATTGAGACTCAATAATCCTCCCAAAATGAATTCATTAAGTATACTAAATTAATAGGCTGGAACACTATTTTTGCAACTTACTTCATACTGAACCATGTGATATATTTCTTGTCGGAATTGTTACCAAGAATTGATCTTTGATAAAATATCTCTTAAAGATTGTAATCAATAGTAACCACTGATTCTCAAGGCAATTGTGTTGTCAATGAAAGAATGATAAAAAAAGAAACTATGTGGGGAACTATGTGACA
The DNA here is from genome assembly GCA_008931105.1 of Oenanthe javanica. NCBI lineage: Eukaryota > Viridiplantae > Streptophyta > Magnoliopsida > Apiales > Apiaceae > Oenanthe > Oenanthe javanica. The sequence continues at coordinate 53,399 of QRFB01000137.1, read as the reverse complement.
AATTGGATGAAAAATATGAGTATGTGTAAATTTAGGATCATATCTGTTGCAAACAAGAACTGATTTAATTTTGTCAAATACTCATAGACGTGTTGTTGCAATTTCTACTCAATGATGTCACAAAAAGGCCAAATGCCAATTGCCTCCCACATTCAACACGAAATATTCACAACATGTAACTTCGATATTTACCATTTGAAAATTGTTTTGAAGTTGGCAAAGAGAGACAAATAAATGTTAATATCCAGAGCAAGGTACATGACTTGATATGATGGTACATTACAAGTGTCCATGGCAAATACATAGAGTCCTAATGTAATGTCCATTATCTTATGATGACATTTGTTTGTCTATCTTAGCCAACTTCAAAACATTCTTCACATTATTTGATGATGACATTCGTTTGTCTCTCTTTGCCATTTTCAAAACATTTTTTCAAATGTTAGATGCCAAGGGTGTGTTGTGAAGATTTCGTGTTGCAGGAAAGCCTCGGCAGTTGGCCTTTTGTGAACCAACACATCTTTTTGGAGTATCTAACAATATATATATATGGTCTCGCTCTGGTGAAAACTTCTTAAAATGAGAACCGTGAGAACTGGTGATTTGTCTAGTTAAAACGGGTGATTTCATGCAAAATGAAAATTTTCAGTTTGCCAATGAGTGATTTCATGCAAATTGAGAATTTCAAATTTGACAAACGGGTGATTTGATGTAAATCAAAAATTTTAAATTTATCACAAATCACCAGTATTAACTATGAAAATCACTCATTTGAGCAAAAACCTATATATAAATAAATAANGACGTGTTGTTGCAATTTCTACTCAATGATGTCACAAAAAGGCCAAATGCCAATTGCCTCCCACATTCAACACGAAATATTCACAACATGTAACTTCGATATTTACCATTTGAAAATTGTTTTGAAGTTGGCAAAGAGAGACAAATAAATGTTAATATCCAGAGCAAGGTACATGATTTGATATGATGGTACATTACAAGTGTCCATGGCAAATACATAGAGTCCTAATGTAATGTCCATTATCTTATGATGACATTTGTTTGTCTCTCTTAGCCAGCTTCAAAACATTCTTCACATTATTTGATGATGACATTCGTTTGTCTCTCTCTACCATTTTCAAAACATTTTTTCAAATGTTAGATGTCAAGGGTGTGTTGTGAAGATTTCGTGTTGCAGGAAAGCCTCGGCAGTTGGCCTTTTGTGAACCAACACATCTTTTTGGAGTATCTAACAATATATATATATGGTCTCGCTCTGGTGAAAACTTCTTAAAATGAGAACCGTGAGAACTGGTGATTTGTCTAGTTAAAACGGGTGATTTCATGCAAAATGAAAATTTTCAGTTTGCCAATGAGTGATTTCATGCAAATTGAGAATTTCAAATTTGACAAACGGGTGATTTGATGTAAATCAAAAATTTTAAATTTATCACAAATCACCAGTATTAACTATGAAAATCACTCATTTGAGCAAAAACCTATATATAAATAAATAAATATATATATATATATATATATATATATCATTTCTTGTTGTAACATATGTGGACCTAGAATTACACATACCCATTTTTTTCATCCAATCCTTAACATAATTACTCACATATTTCAATTCTTCTATAGTTGACTTGAAAATCAATGATTTCAATTGATGACCGATATATTACTAAAATATCAATCATAAGACTCTAATATAAAACGAAATGTATCATATGGTTCACTATAAGATAAGTTGAGAAAACAAAACCCTGGTGTTGCAAACCATTTATGTACGGTCCTTTTTTGGAGGATTTATTTCATTATCATTAGCAGGCACAATATCATCACCAAATTCAATCCTACAAACATCCAAACCACAATAATAGAAGTTTGCACAATTATTATCTCCTAGAATTTCCCTACTGAAAGAAGAGAGGCGAGATCATGCAATATATTTTTTATTTATTTAAAAAGCACTACTTGTGATAAGGCATCATTAAAAAAGATATTAAGCACTTTATTGATATCCACGTTAGAGAGGATCGTTAGGAAGGATCGCAGTAATGATAAACTAATGTTGGGCAATGACGGTGGTGAATTAAGCCAGGACTCATATTCCATTTTCTTTCTAAAACCCTAGCATGACGTTCTGAAAATTATAACTGAACACAATCCAATGGTTTTCAGATTTGATTTGGATCAACCCAAAACCTGAAATCTAAAACAACATTTAATTTGAACCTCAATTACAGAATGCTAAAACTTTTTGAACAATAATTGAGCATTACAAAATAAGCAATTATTCAAAAAAAAATTTAATCAAAACATTAACATTCATCATTAGTCCATTACCATGGAACGAGAACACAACCACCCGAATCACACAATCGTGTTGAATTGAATATATAATTTTCTGAATAAAAACTCATGATTGGTGGAGTAAAGATGATGGAACGACTGAACTAAAGAAAATTACTGAAACTCTCTGACTAGATATTGCGTGGTGGTTGCTACCTGTTGTATTTTGATTTTTGAATTTTTGAAAGAGCTATCTGTCTACCTTGACTAAAAAATATAGGTAAACTAATAATCAATCAAATAGTAGTAACTTCCGAAGATATATTATAATATATGTATAATATATATGGATATTGGATTTTTTTCACGTTATGGGTTTGGATCAGGTTTTAATCGAGTTTCAGATTTCAGATAGGGTTTCGATTCGGTATTCATGATATCCAAATCCAAAATCCCTCTGATTTAAAATTTAAATCCAAATAAAAAAATAGAATTCATTTAAATCCAATCGAATTGAAATGGATTGCTATCCACCAGATCGAATTTAATTATTATCCCTAAATGCAAGTCTGGTTAAAAGAGAAAATACTTTCCAGACATTCTGTTCCTATCATTGATCAGATTAGAGTGAAGTATACAAGTGATTCTCAGCACAAAATTGGTCTCATCCTAAACAACGCATGAACGTAACCTTTCTTATAAAGGACTCCGGAGTCTGGACTTGACCTGACTGACAAATCATAGATACATGTAACTGGTCAAGCAAAAAAACTGGAACATAATTAAGTTTGCCTATTCAGTTTTTAAAAGGAACAATTTATCTCAAACAGAAGCACAACAAATCATACTCAGTGTCAACACTTGCTTTAGTCAATACACTCAAACAGATCAAGTAAACTTACAGATAGTGAGCCAATTACCAATCAATCAATTTGGCTATTTCTATATAACTGGCATTATGCTGGATATTTAGTTTATAAGAGCAAAACATATAATATTACTCTAGACCCCATAAACCATATGTCTAAAGATCTCAAAGTCTTACCACATGTGTTAATCGATATTATTCTTTGAAATCATTGACAAATGATAGCTTTACAGAAAGTTTCTGAATAACTAAAAAACATACACATAATCTAGAATAAACACAACTACGTCACATTAAGTGTTTTTATCCTTCTAAATCTGAACACCAAAGGAAGGTCACTAATTTTCACAAGATTTTTGCAGGCTTTTAGGGTTTGTATAGTGTCAATGTAATGTGAACCAGTATGGTACCACAACCAATTAAATAGCTTACAGAAACAGTAGCAGATCATATCTGATCACAATTCACAAAACTGCCACCAACTGCAAGGCTGCAGATGGTTATTGCATGGCATTTTTAAGTGCTACACTTTACAAGGAGATGACAAACCAAAAACTTTTCTAGCACCAGCACCGTTAGCGGTGAAAATAAACTCTCGCATCAGATATATCTGGTTTGAAAAGAAAAATGAGAACACATACTTTACAAGCATAAGGCTTGCCCCCCACAAGAGAGATATTGTTACTACATGAGGAGATGAAATTGAGATAAATACAAATGTCATATCACACCAGAGAAGACTTAGGACCTTCAGAGCTTTCATATGCCAGTGGAACTCCTATTTCTACTTATTCACTAGTTCTCAGGTTATGCATATTGGAACATGCACCACCAATTCAGTAAGTCGATTGTTTTTATATAGCAAGGGTAGTTTCCCTGGACCCTAAATTTATATTCTCTGTATCAAAACATCATTAACAATTAGTAAGTTGTTTTTGTTTTCATATAACACACTTAGTTTCCCTGAATTTTAATGGATGATTAGTTTTCTTAATTTTTCCTTTCTTGTTATCAAATTATTTATTCTTCAGTTTCATCGTCCTCCCTTTGGTTTGAATTTGTCATATTCTTTATAAATATGCCTTGTTATAATCGGGTGTGGAAATAGGTCTGCATCTTCAAAGACATGTTTATTTCACTGTCCGTGTTTGCTTTCTTACAAAGGTTACAAACAATTGACAACTTGTTCATGTGCCAGTAAAATTACTTTTTCTATTTTACTTATTTACCGGTGCTCGGGTTACACATATCGGCATATCGCAACATGCATTGAAAAATCAGCAAGTCGATGATTCATATAGACAGGTAGTGTCTTCTCTGGACCCTCATTTTACATTCTCTGTATCAACATAGTAACAAACTAACAATAAGTAAGTTGGTGATTTTATATAGCATGCATATATTCCCTAATTGTTTTTGGATAATTAGTTTCCCTGATTTCACTTCCTTTGCAGTGAATATTAGTTCATGATTACATCTTCCTCCCTTTGTTTTGGATAAGTTATATTTCCTTTCACTACCTTTTACTATACCCTGCAAATCGAGTGTGGAAATAGGTTAGGCTCTGTGTTTGCTTGCTCTGTTACAGGGGTTCTAGTCAACAGTCTTTTACGGTTCAATTCTATTATCATCTCGAACTTTTCAAATTCTAATCCTGTTATTTATCTTTGATATCAAATCCAAATCATGTCTATATGTCAACAAGTAACATTACATACTTAAATCCATTGATTCGAATTCTAATCCTGTTATTCTATCAGTTATATTACAAAATTGATTCTGTACCTCGTATTGACCGTTGTAATTGACCAATTATACACAGTCCATATAAAATAGATAAAATGATACTCATACTTAATTACTGTAATAACTCTTATTAAGGATCTACCATTCCAAAAATAGGGTATAAATATTTATTTTCACTCTGCTAATGTCATAATATCCTACCAAGGTTCACTAGTTTCAAAATAAGACATAGTTATTTCTGTATATTCAAAACTTTAACATGCTAAACATGAAGGACTGGTCGAACCGTAACAAAAGGTGCTCGGGAGAGGTCTTGATTTTGATTCTTCCAACAAAAGGTGCTCAGGAAAGGTCTCGAGAAAAGGTGCTCCAAAAACATCTTGACTTTGA
>QRFB01000137.1:11717-47655 GCA_008931105.1 Oenanthe javanica | reverse complement strand
CCTCCCCCTCCCCCTCCCCCTCCCCCTCCCCCCATACTAATAAAGTATATAAATTATCACATATTCCACTTGTCGAAGTTTAGTAACCTATCTAAAGATTCTAACATGTAAAATATTAATCGTAATTGTGTCTATATACTGATTCAACAAGCTAAATTTGACTCAATATGTATAACATTCTTCATAATTGAACAAAATTAGAGTATGGAAATCATTACCTCCCATCGAAAAGAGCATCGAAAACAAAAGTAACCAAATGGTGATCAGGGTTGTGCTCATCCACCTCAACCTTAACACTATCTTTATGCACATTCACATCATTCCTCACCTTCTTAGCTTGTTGCTCCTCCACAAATGCCGCAGGCTGATGTGTAGGTGCCGCAGGCTGATGTGTAGGTGCTGCAGGCCCAACTCCAGCCCAACCATGATCATTGTAACCAAAATCAGAGCGGCCCATTACAGGGTCTTGATAATTAGGCCCAGCAGAATAGTAGTGAGGGTGTGGGTGAGTGTGGTAAGGGGGTAAGGGAGGGGGTGGGTTAGCATAAGGAGTAGGTGGGTTTGTATAAGAAGATGATGAAGAAGAGATGAGTTGAGAAGGTGGGTGTTGGTGATTTCTTCTTCTGTTAGTGCTGCTACTCCAAGATATACCCATTTGATAATTTGTTCCAGAGAGAGAGAGAGAGAGAGATTTGAGAGAGATAAGATCAAGAATTGAGGTGTTGTAGGGAGAGAATTAAGACAGGGGGGATGATGATTATTACAATGAGAGTATGTCCGTTTGGACGCGTTTCTACCCAATATATGTTTTGACTAGCCGAATATGTACTCCTCTATTTTTAAATAATTATTATTTTAAATTTTAATTTAATATTCTATTAAATCAAAATATTATTTACATACTTTTATTCAGCATATATTAAAAATTATAATTTTAACTATATGATCGATCTTTTCTAAAATATGTCTAAAAGATAAATATTAATTATTATTTTTAAAAAGCAGAGGTACTGTTCAATATAATAGTGAATTTATTAATTTTTTTCCTTTATTTTTTCATATGCTTACTTAAATTTATAAAATTCTAATTTAAATTGGTTTTGGAGAATTGCATAAAATAGAAATTAAATATAATTTTTAATTTATAAATTATTATGAATTAATTAATAATTTGTTTGAAAATTTAAATTTTAACTAAAATTCTAAATTTAATTAGATAAAATGTTTAAATAAATAAATCAAATTTAAAATTTTCAAATAAAAACTTAATTTATACTTTATAAATTATATTTTCAAACACAATTTAAATTATTTTAAATTTCAAATAGAAAACGCCGACTATGATTTACAGTAATATATTACCAAGCAGTTGCATTGTATCTATCAAGTTAATAACATGTCGCGTACAAGACTACAACTACACTAGGTCAAACACACGCGATGTGTAAGTATTTCTTATTTCAACAACAAGACTCTAGACATATAGAAATTTTAATTTTCTAATACTGTGTATTTATTTTTCAAGTAGAATATTAAATAAATATTTTTCTCAAATTTAAGGATTCATTTTTTTGTAAAAATTTCAAATAAACACCCTCATAATGTGTTAGATATTTACTTGTACAATTCTACTAATAAAATTTATGAATATGGGAATCATATAAAATTACAAGAGTTATGAAAGATATGATTTAATCATGTAAAGAAAATAATTAATGAAGTTTTTTATAAAATTAAATTATTAATTTAAATATTAACATATGGAATTGAGATTCTAATTTTTATAAAACAAAATCACTAACCATAAGTGCTAATGATGGAGCCGTTGGATCTGTAAAAAGAAGAGTTAATGCCGGGAAAGGATCTGTGCTTGATGGTGAGTTTATGCATGTCAGATGTGGTGCTCACATCCTGAGTCTAATCGTAAATGAGGGTTTAAAATAATTACATGATTCCATAGCATCTATTCGCAATTCTGTCAAATATATCCGATCTTCTCTAGCAAGGTTATTGAAATTTAAAACATGTGTAGAGTGAGAAAAGATTGATTACAAGGGGGTTAGTTTTGGATGTACCAACTACGTGAAATTCCACCTACATGATGCTAGATGTGGCCCTAAATTTGAAAAGACTTTTGTGAGGTACGAAGAGGATGATGACAAATTCTTAAGTTTCTTCATGGAAAAAGAAAATGAGAAGAAGAGAATTGGAGCTCCCACATGTTCTGAAAATGAGTGTGCTTTTGTTTTCGGTAAGTGTTTATCAACTTTTTATGAAGTGGCTCTCAAGTTTAATGGCACTCTACATATAACTTCCAACAATTTTTATCATGGAATCTGTGAAATTCAATATCAGTTGGTGATCTAGAAGTCATGATCCCTTGTTTACAATGGTCGTGAGCATGAAAGGGAAGTATGACAAATATTGGGGCAATGCAGACAACATCATATTAGGAAAATATTTGTAGAAAATAGTTACATATATATTTTACGACTATTAAAATCTGAAAATTAGAACATGTGTACTGTATTTTTCTGGGATGAGTCACGGATCTCGTTCTCTTTAAGACGTTTCGCGACTATGTCCAAATGTGCAAGACAATCACTTTTGTCACTCCGTCCCTAGGATAAAACAGTCCAGAATATTTCCTTACGATAACCCTTTGCACCAAGAAACTACCGGTCGAACTACACATCTTTAATAACTGTTCAAAAAAATAATAATAATAGAGGAAGGTGTACAAGTGTATGGATATGTATATGGGTGACTGAGAAGAAAAAAAAAGTAGTGAGCTATTAGAAAAAGCACACCATGATCAGACTCTATACGCAGAACTTTAATTGTCGCTTCTCTCTGCGGACTGAGGTATTCATCACTAATCACATAAGAACCAAACAGATATAACACAAGCAAACTCCAGATATATTATTTTCAGCTAATCTAAAGATAATAATATCATTCTTCTAAAAGTAGATGGCAGGATAACAATTATCTTAACAGGTTTTTTAGAAAGTTATTTGAAATTGACTTATGAACTCAAGTTTCGACAAAAGATAGCTAAAAGATACATTTATGACCTAAGAAACCAAGAGCTAAAACTTCTTCCCAATTTTTTTTTATTATGGTCATGTATGGTTTTCATTCCTGTAATTTTATTAAAAAATTACTAGTTGGTTTACTAAAAGCAGTCTCTAGATATTTCGAATATTAAATAAGGTACTCAAGTAGTTTTATAAATTCCAGGGCAATAGTTTTATAAATATTATATGTATTCCAGACTTTCCAGCTTGGTAACATGTAAACATTTTGACTGATTCAGTGCTCTGAAATTCTTTAAGATATGAAAGAAGTATATAATCTGTTTCTAAAATAACCTACTGCAATATATAGTCTGTTTGTCAGCAAGAAGTATCTGCTTATGGTTTTGCTAGCATTCTTTTATTGCAGAATTTTTAATAATAAGTATTTGTTTGTGTTTCACTAGTCTACCAGGATTGATTCAACACTGCAAAGTGTTGGAAAAGAAGCACACAAAAGAAAGTTGCTAGAAAATTATTTACAATAACAGTTGTTTGTAACTGAGAAAAAGAACGATCTTGAGAGATACTTGGCATACGAATCTCTCAGTCCAATGATCCCCTCCCTCTTTTGATATACTGGATTGGTGGAAGGATAATTCGAGTAAACATAAATTTTTGTCTATGATGGTTAGAGATGTCCTTGTTATTCCTGTATCTGTAGTTGTTTCTGAATCGGCATTTAGCACTAGTGGCCGTATTTTAGACTCATTTTGAAGTTCTTTGAGTCCGAAAATGTTGGAGGCATTAGTATACAGTAGGGAAGTAAAAAAAATCAAAATATTCGATACCCTACTTCGAAATATTTGTGTACAGTAGGGATGTCAAAAAAAATCAAAATATTCGATACCCTACTTCGAAATATTTGTATTCAAAATAAATTGGATATTATCCGTATCCGAAATAAATTGAATATTATTTGTATCTGAATCCGATAATTTCTGATACGAATACAAATATGGATATATATGTATCTGATAATATCCTAATTCGAATTTAAATATATACGATATAATTATATATTTTATTAGGTTTAATTTATAAATATATGTATTTATTTATAAAAATTATACATTTTCTATGATATATATAATTATTATACATATATATATATATATAATTCTTAATATTAAACATAAAAAAATATATTTAAAAATGATTATTTATTTATTTTTTAAAATATAAAACAAGATTCGGACTAAGATATTATCTGGATTTGGATATTATTTGTTGGATTCAAATATATTATTTTCGGACACAGATTCAGATTTTCGGATACAGATTCGAATATAGGCAGATCCGTATCCAAAATATCTGTTTGACAACTCTAGTATACAGTTAAAGTTGGTTAAAAGAAGATTATGCGGGCATCAAATCAAGAGTTCATTCAGATGAAACTAAGTTTTATAAATTTCTGGAAAAAGGTACAAAATACACCTACTATATGTTTTATCTAATGAATATGTTTTAACTTTGAATAGTCTACAGTCTATGCTTTATAGTCTGTAGTATCACATTTTTATGTATATTATATAACACAAAATTTTTATTAAAATTTTATAGAAGATGGAAAAAAGTCCAAGGCTAGCACTTCAAGTTAATGATAACATTGTCAACATCGACGACGAATGATTTAACTAGCTGCTATATAAAGTTCATTGAAGTTCAATCATATGAATTTCTGTTAGGAATATGTTGTACAAAATACTAAAACATAGTCTAGCATAGTTGTATCTGTAATAGAATAAAATAAGTTATTCTAGTCTCTGATCAAATATATAATATTAGAGTTTAGTTTGTCTACCAGGAGTTATCTTAGACCCTGTACAAGTTAAAAGTGTTTAGTACTTAAAAGATTTTTAGAAGAATCAGGACAATAGTCTAGAAGCCAATCAGAGTCTATAGACTATCAAAGTCTATAAACTATCAGAATCTGAAGATCATCAGAGTCAGAAGACTGTCAGAGTCTGTGAAGCTGAATTCAATTTTTGGAAGGTTGTCACTCAATAAAGGAAAGTCTTCGAAGATGAGGTCAAAGATACTATAGATATGCTATGGGAAGAAATCAGAATTACAGAAGGAAACTATCAGCTAATAGATAGAAATTTATTCCTAATTAATTGTAATTTATTTTATTAGTCGAAGTTTAGAGAGAGCATAGAGATAGAGAGAGTTGATGTGATTAACATAGAGAAGCTGCTAAGATTTTTGTACACCCTAGGAGAGTTTGTATTAACACATCAATAATATAATAAGTATTTCTTCAATAAATTTGTTTTTGTTCTTTGTTCATTGTTCGAATTATAAATCTTCATAGTTGATTTTAAACAGGCAAAAAGAGATACAAATATCCAACCCCCTCTTCTACTAGTGTAACTGGGAAAACAATTGGTATCAAAGCATAAGTTAAATTTGATCAAAGATGCATGAAAAAAAAATGACAATTCTAAGATTCATATGCTCAAAAGGAATGAATACACACACTGGATGGTTAAGATGCTACACCGTCTGGAAGCAACAGACCCTGACTATCTTGACAAGATTTATGATGGACCTTACATGCCCTCAAATCTTGTCCCTCATACCACTGTTTGAGGAAAAATTATTGGTGAACACTTCATTGATAAACCAAAGGTTGAATGGTCAAAAGAAGACAAGGAGAATGTTCTCAAGGAGGAAAAAGTCAAAAATATTCTCTTTAACAGTTTGGACTTTGTTCTCACAAATTGTGTGATATCTTGTAGGACTGCTCAAGAGATGTGGACAAAACATGAAGTGCATTGTGAAGGCACAAAAGATCTCAAGAAAAATGCTAGGTCTCTTCTAATTCAAGAGTATGAGTACTTTGAAGCAAAACCTGGGGAATCAGTTACTGAGGTGTATGATAGGTTTACAAAGCTCTTGAATGAAATGGCTATACTTGGTAAGACATATGATGTTGAAGATACAAATACCAAGTTTTTAAGAGCCCTTCCAGAAGAGTGGGACAATAAGACAAATGCTATAAGATAAGTAGAAATTTGGATAAAATAACTCTGGAAGAATTATATGGCAGACTCAAGACATATGATTTAGAGATGCAACAGAGAAAGAACAAAGAGGATGGAATGGTGAAATCTGTGGCACTCATGATGGAGTCTGAAAAGAAACAACAGGAAGAACTCAAGGAAATAAAAAGCAAAGAAATAAAGAAAAAGGATAAAACTGTTGTTGAGTTAGAGTCTACTGACACAGACTCTGATTCTGATTTTGATGATGAGATTGATATAGATCAAATGATGGTTCTGTTTGTTAGAAATTTCAAAAAGATGAAATTCAACAAAATAACTGGTAAGTTTAGTAAGAAGCCAACATTCAAGAAGGAAGATGAAAAGGTTTAGAAAGGCAAAAGCACCACAATCAAACTTGATAAAGCGAAAGTAAAATGTTTCGATTGTGGAATACTGGGGAATTTTGCTAGTGAGTGTAGAAAGGCTAAGAATCAAGGCAAAGGTAAAGCCCTCATCTCAACTAAGAAGGATTAGGCAGATTCAAGCTCAGAGGATGAAATTGACAATGAAAATATAGCATTGATGGTTGTCTCCTCAGAAAAATTTGAATCACCCAAATGACTCTCATCACCTAAATCTCATGTATCAATCTTCTCTTCTGAATCATTACTAAGCTTACACTCTGATGGTATAAAAGTTGTTCAAAGTGAGGTTAAAAATATAATGGCTAACTATATATCACTCACAAATGACAATGAGAAGTTAAAAGAAGAGAATTTGACCTTGATGAGTAGGAATAACGACCTAGAGTCTGAGCTAGTTCTTAAGGAAGAATATATATAGAATTCTGAGAAATATAAGCACAATTATGCTGAAATTTTAAAGGCTTATGATTATGTTAGAAAAGAATTATAGGAAGAAAGGCTTAAGTTCAAATTATGGATAGACTCTGGTGGAAAAGTGCATGAAATTCTTAATGATAAAAATATATGTAAGACTGCTGGTTTAGGCTGACAAGATTCAAGGCAAAAGACCCATCACTAAAAATGTGAACAATAATAAGAAATCAAACAAATCCAATAATGCTAAGGACAATAAACCTTCACTCTTGTTAAGTTTGTAAACTTTGAGGACAAACATGTATTACTCAATAAATCAGCAAACTCATCTGTTAATATTCCCCTTGTTGATAACAAAAAGACAGATGAATCAGGACAACATAAATCTAAGAGAAATATCAACATAGGTTTCTTGTCTAAATCTTAAGTTGAAAGAAAGGGTTGAAAGCTTACTAGAGTCTAGAAAAAATAGGAGAAATAGGAATGGTAAGGAAGGCATTAACAAGGCCAATAACTATCAAAAGGATTCTAATGCTCCTAGAAAGAAATGCTACAAATATGGAAATCACAACCATCTTGCTCTAGACTGTAAAACAAAGATTGTGAAAAAGTCAAATTCAATACCCTCTCAGACTCTGACTGATCACTACATTCCATAAAATCTCTATTATCACTATAGTAGTATATTTCACTATATTTATATGTATAGATACTATCATAATATGTATTACAATTTCTATGAGCTAAAATCTTCTATGTATAAAATTGGTATGATAATGTTAAAACTCCACTAGAGTCTAAAACAACAAAGGAAACAGGTAAGTCCAAAATGCAAAATACTAAGCTTGTTTCACCAATAGTTAGTAAGAAGGGATCCAAAACTGTTTGGATCCTCAAAACATCTAACTAGTTGTTATCTGTATGCAGGGAACAAGGGTAAGGAAAATATCCCTAGTCCTAGACAGTGGATGCTCATGACACATAATTGGAAAGAAATCCCTGCTTATAGACTTTGTGGAGATGGTTGGCCCAGAAGTATCCTTTGGAGATGGCAACAAAGGAAAAACCTTGGGATATCACAAAATTATGCTTAAAAATATCATCATTGAAGAAGTAGCTCTAGTTGAAGGATTAAAACATAACTTGATCAGCATAAGTCAACTTGGAGACAAAGGTTATCATGCAGGCTTTCACAATAAAAAATGTCTTGTGACTCACAAAAAAATTGACATTATAGTTTTCAAAGGTCATAGACATGGTAACATCTATGAAGCCAGCTTGGAGGATTGCATAAACAAAGAAGTCACATGTCCCTATAGCATAGGCCTCAACTGAAGAAATTTGGAAATGACACAAGAAACTGTCTCAGTAAACTTCAAAACACTCAACAAGTTGGTGAAAAACAATCTTGTGAGAAGACTACCATAGGTTGATTTTGTTCAAGATAGACTATATGAAGCATGTCAACTTGCAAAGTAAAGGAAACCATCCTTCAAGAGTAAGACAATAAACACCATTTCTAAACCCTTTTATCTTCTACATTTTGATTTATTTGGTCTAGTAAATGTGATGTCAATTAATAAAAAGAAATATCTTCTTATTATTGTAGATGATTTCAAAAGATTTACATGGGTTTTGTTTTTGCACACAAAGGATGAAGCTTCCCAACTCATAATAAAACATGTCACTTTTCTGGAAAACCAATCAAAGAAAACTGTAAGGATCCTATGGAGTGACAATGGAACTGAATTCAAGAATGCAATCATAGAGGAGTAATGTGCATCAAAGGGAATTACTCAACAATTTTCTACACAAGGAACCCCTCAACCATTTTCTGCATTAGGAACCCCTCAACAAAATGGAGTTATGGAAAGGAAAAATAGAACACTCATAGAAGCAGTCAGGACAATGTTGGCAGAGTCTAAACTGCTAGTTTATTTTTGGGCTGAGGCTGTCAATACAACATGTTTCATTTAATTAACATGCATAGAATGACTACCGATGAGATGGTAAAGAACAAGAATCCAAGTTTGAAACACTTTTAGATATTTGGATGCTAATGTTATGTGTTAAAAGTACATCCAGGAAATCTAAGCAAATTTGAAGTTAAGGCCGATGAGGCTATTTTTCTTGGATATGCACCAAATACAAAGGCATTTAGAATCTTCAATCTCAGAATCAAAATTGTTATGGAATCTATTCATGTTGCATTTGATGATAAAAAGTTTACAGGTTTGTAGGATGAGTCAGAGTCTACAATACTGGAGTTTGAAAATCTCATGAATACTGAGATAGATGAAGATGATGAGGATGAAGAGTCTCGTATATCTCATCAAATCACACAAGACAATGCACACTTTGAGAGGAAGCCAAAAAATTCAAATCAAAAAATTTCAGAGTCTAATAACTCAGGAACAAGCCAAACAGAGTCTAGATAGTTAGAGTCAAGCTCTTCAGAATATAATTCATAGGGGTCGAGATCAAGTAATTATCAATTAATTCTGAGACATTCTCAGAGTCAAGCAACATAAGGGGAGCCTCTTCATTTGAGTTAAACTCATATGCAGGAATGTCAATGACTTACGGGGAACTTCTAGTTCAAGGATCAATCTTCCACCAACTAAAAAATGGACAATGGATCACACTCCTGACTTGATAATAGGTTACCTTGAGAGTGGTGTGCAAACAAGAAAAACCACTTAAAATGAATGTTTGTATAGTTGTTTCCTTTCAAAGAATGAATCAAAGAAGATTGAGGAAACATTAAAATACCCTGATTGGATCATTGCAATGCAACAAGAACTAAATGAGTTTGAAAGAAACAAGATATGGAAACCTGTAATAAGACCAAGAAATAGATCAATTGTTGGTGTAAAATGGGTGTTCAGAAACAAGTTTGATTAGAATGGAACTGTCGTGAGAAACAAAGTCAGATTGGTTGCAAAAGGATACTCACAAGAGGAAGGAATAGACTATGATGAAACTTTTGCACCAGTAGCAAGATTGGAAGCAATTAGGATGTTTCTTGTCTTTGCAGCTCATTCAAAATTCAAGGTATATCAGATGGATGTGAAAAGTGTTTTCTTAAATGGAAATTTAGAAGAAGAGGTCTATGTGGAATAACCACCTGGATTTGTGGATCCAAAATTTCCTGATCATGTTTATAAACTAGATAAGGCACTTTACTGTTTAAATCAAGTAACTAGAGCATAGTATGAAACTCTATCCAAATTTCTTCTTGAAAATGACTTCACAAGAGGTACCATTGACAAAACTCTTTTTATTAGAAAATATAAATATAATATCTTTCTTGTTCAAATTTATGTTGATGATATTATATTTGAGTCTACAAATGAAAAAAATTATGAAAAGTTTAGTAAGTTAATGTAGTCTAGATATGAAATGAACATGATGGGGGAATTAAATTTCTTTTTGGGACTTCAAGTCAAACAGACTAATGATGGAATTTTTATTAGTCAATCAAAATATGTTAAAGCCTTTTAAAGAAATTTGATTTACAAGATTGTGCAACTGCCAAAACTCCAATGTCAGCTGCCACTAAGCTAGACTTTGATCCCAAGGTAAATGAGTTTATAACACTAGATTTAGAGGCATGATAGACTCATTGTTATATCTAACTGCTAGTAGACCAAAATTAATGCTTGTAATATGCATGTGTGCTAGATTTCAAGCTGACCCTAGAGAATCACACTTAATTGTCGTGAAAAGAATTTTTAGGTATCTCAAGGGTGCACACCCTCTTGGATTATGGTATCCAAGAGAGTCTAACGTTTCACTAATTGGTTACTCAAACTCTGATTTTACAGGGTGTAAAGTAGATAGGAAAAGCACAACATGTAAATGTCAATTTCTAGGCAACAGGCTAATTTCTTGGTTTAGCAAGAAATAACAAATTGATTCAACTTCTACTACTGAGGTTGAATAAATAGCAACTAAAAGTTGTTATGCTCAAATTCTATGGATGAGAAATCAATTACTTGATTATGGACTAACTTTTTTCAATATTTCTATGTATTGTGATAATACAAGTGTTATTCAAATTGCAGAAAATCCAGTCCAACACTCCAGAATAAAGGACATAAATGTCAACACAATCAATAGTGATGAGGGGACCCAAGGCAATTGCATTCACCTTTGGTGATTTCGAGTTCATAACCACAAATCATGTTGCAGCTCTAGGTGACAAGAAGGGTGTAGATGCCGACTACTATCCTGTGATGGACTTTCTATAACAAAGTGCCATCGGCTATGTATTGAAGGCATCTCTTGTCATCCATACAAATGTAGTCTCTCAGGCTTGGAGCTCTGCACAGGTAGTTGATCCTACTCAGGATCAACCAGGTAAAATGATGTTTACATTTGGTAGCACTACTTTTGATGTTACTACAAATGTATTGAATGATGTGCTTAGGTTGCTTGTTAAGAACTCTTTTGATGAAACTGTACCATAAAATGACATTAAAAGCATGTTTGAATCACTAGGTTATGTTGATAGCCTAAATAACATGAGCAAGATAACTTGGACCTTTTTGAGGAAGTAATGGTCTTTATTTTTTGACCAAATTGCTACGTGTTTCATTGGTAAGTGCAGTGGTTTTGTTGCACTTACCTTCTTCACTTATCAAATTGGCCATAGTCTCCTATTTGGCAGGGTGATCAACATTGGTGATATGTTGCTCACTCAAATGGGAGCAAAATTGAACAATTTATAAGAGGGAAGAAAGAAAGTCTATTACCATAGATTCATCATTCTTATCTTAAATCAATTTATTCCTGACATGTTTTCCAAGCTTGTAGATGAATGTTGTGTGGAGACATATAGGCAACAAAAGAGGATATTCTCTGTCATCAAGAGAATTGATGACAAAAACAAAGAGAACAACTTGTCTGCCATGGTGTATCCATAGGTAATGCATGTACAACTCTCCACCTACAAACCTTCTATATATAACTCATCATTCTTTGGAGGTGAATGGTGCAGGGAAAAGTAATGAAGAGTCCCTCTGTACCTACCCAAGTAGCCAAATCACCACCTCAAAAAAATCTAAAAAGCCCAAATCTATAAAGAATCTAACCTATGATGTCTCTCAACAAGCACCAGTTATAAAGAGGATGAAATTGATTCAAATCAGGCTGGTAGATGAGCATGATGATGAGGAGCTCAACCCACTAGAGAAGCAGGTTGTTCAAGGGCTGGCATATTAAAGGAAGGTCTTGATGCACCTAATTCTAACCTTCAAGCCAAATATG
Source organism: Oenanthe javanica (assembly GCA_008931105.1). Classification (NCBI taxonomy): domain Eukaryota; kingdom Viridiplantae; phylum Streptophyta; class Magnoliopsida; order Apiales; family Apiaceae; genus Oenanthe; species Oenanthe javanica. The sequence goes on along the minus strand of QRFB01000137.1, from coordinate 35,478 downwards.
TAGTCTCTCCAAAGGATATACACTCTGAAACTCCTAGGATTGCACGACAGGACTCTCAACCAGAGTCCCCTGAAAAATCTTTTGCAAAAATAAATATAAGAGGTTGATGAAGGGTTTTTCATCACACAAACACACATAACAACCTGTGATTACTACTGACCCTATTTTATAGGAAATAGATTCTCACATATTGGGAAGGAATGCCAAAAGAAGTAGCCTCAAGTTTTGTAGACTTTATTATAACTCCAATTGATGAGGTGTTGATGTTCTTCTATCCTTTGGTGGAACCTGTTGAAGATCTAGAATCATATAAGAATCAATCTCAAGTCTTGGATCTTATTTTTACTTATGATACCCTGAGGAAGAAAATGACGATGGAGCTACATATGTCTGCACAGGATGTAGTCACCAATCTAAACAGCTACCTCTTCAATTCTTCACTTCAAATCAAGCAGCTGGGGTCATAGAGGGAAGGATAAATACAGTTCTCAAAGCACTTGGTGTGCCATACTCTGAAAAGAAACTAACTAAAAAAATCAAAAAGACCAAAAGCATAAAGGAGAAGGAATCAAAGTCTGTTGTTGAGTTAGAGACCGAGTCTGAGCAACCAGTTCTTAACTATGAATCAATTTGGGAAAATGGTGTTACCTACAGAACAATTATTCAATGGATTTCTCAATGTCAACCTATTTCAAGAAAGGTAGTTGACTATCTTGTCCACAATGTAGGAAGAGTGGCCAACATATATATCTAACCAACCTGTCAACGTATACTATATCAATTCAAGGGTATATACTATCAAAGAGTTAGAAAGGAACTGCATGAACTCTTCAATCTAACAGATGCTCAGGCACTCAATGCAATCTATACAAGGGCTTTCAACAATAATATGGATGCATTAATTATTGAAGGAAAAAAGGAGGTAGAAGGTGATGGTAGGAAGCTAGATAAAGGTACTAGTGCACCAGTGGTGGCTAGTAGTATAGGTATTCAGTCTGTTTCACCCACACAAGAACCACCTAGTCAGAGGTTGAGTGATAGTGGCGCAGGGGAACATGCTGAAAGGCCTTCCATGCTAGCTCTTTTTAATGTTGATGAGAACCCTAGTGATATGGGAGGATAGACTCTAATAAATGCTCCTAAAGAAAGTCAAACATCTATTATGTCAGAGTCTATCCACCTTGAGTGAGTCTCAAACACACACAGTCGAAGATGGTTATTTTCCCAGTTATACAAGAAAGGGGGGTTGAATATTTGTTTACATTAACAAAGAACAAACACAAAGATACGAATGAATATTGTTTGTATTATTGATGTATGAATACAAACTCTCCTAGGGTATACACAAACCCTAGCAGCTTCTTTATGTTTATCACAACAACTCTCTCTATCTCTATGCTCTCTCAAAAGTTTGACAAAATAAATTAGGTTACATAGAGTATTTGCATAGAGAGATGCCTATCAACTAATAACAGAAAATCAAATTACCATAGGAATAGAATTCCTAATTATTAGCTAACAGTTTCCTTCTGTAATTTTCATTCCTTTCCATAACATATCTGTAATATATTTACCTTTATTATTGAAGACTTTCCATTACTGTGATCATCTTCCGAATTCAGCTTCAACTTAATAGACTCTGAAAATCTTCAGACTCTGATGATCTTTAGTCTCTGAAAAAATATAGACACTGACAGTCTATAGACTCTGATTGAACTCCAGACTCTGATTTGCATCCAAACTATGGTTTTATTTCTTGAAAAAATCTTTTAAGTACAAATACTCTTGATACATGTACAGGGACTAACTAGACTCTGATTTATATTTACTTGGATCAGAGACTAGAAAGATTTATTCTATTATATATATATATGTTAGACTCTATTTTAGTATTTTGTACATCATCAAAATTAATATATTCCTAACAATCTCCCCCTATTTATGCTTTATAAAATTTTAAGCATAAATCAATGTTTGATGTCAAAACTAAAGAATGAGAAAATTAATCTAGAACAATATAAAATTTACAAGGAAAAAGAATTACTTCTCAATTGACCTTCTCAAAGGCTGAATTTTTCTTCCGAAATGACTTCAGCATATTCTCCTCAACAACAACAAGAGCTTCACCAACATACTTCTTCAACTTCTTCATTTCTTCATTCTCACATTTGATTTGACAATAAGCTACTCTTAGATCATTTGTACTACATTTTTATTCTTTTAAATCTTTTAATATCAGAACACTAACTTTCGCACTCATAGGTTGAAACCCAAAGTAATGACCCACACCTTCTTAAAATTTGATTTGTTTTTCTTCTAATGGCATGTCTTAATCATTCCCTTCAGCATCAACATACTTTAGAGAAAATTTACCCATCTGTCTATTTGCCCGTCTGTGCAGAGTCAACTTTCTGTCAATTTCTTTGAACCATTTGTGGGTAACAGCCTCTTTGCTTTTATTCACTTCATAAGCAATTTGCAAGATAAATCTAATATATTGTAATTCCTCAGCCTATTTGAAGAAGATGAAGTTTGATTGACTAATCCATTTAACAGACCCTCCTTCTAAAAAGTACACCGGCATTTCATTTTTCACAGACCCTCCTTCGAAGTGCATCAGAGTCTGATTTCTTTCTTTGCTTATCAGAGTCTGACTTAGACCTTGATTTCTTATGTCCAGTCCCTTACTGGTGTGTTTGAGTTTTTGTTAATACATCCACTCCAGACTACTTTTATTGCACACCACTAGGTCCCCTAGTGTTAGACCCTTAGGCTTTGAGCCTATGTCTAGTGCTGCAGGTTAGGGAAATGGCTTAGTTGAGAGGCTAAAGATGTTGGGTTTCAGTACCAGAGATGCAAGTCAGGCAAGGGGCTTGGTGTTAAGGTGAAGTTGGGGAACATGGGGCACATGGGGCACACTTGGGGCTCATGGGGCACTTGTGACTTATGAGGGTAATTGCACGAGTTGGATATGTCAAAGGCTTAGATAATGACAACGGAGGCCAATGAATGCATAGCCAGGCACAGACACAGGGAACATGTATTGTGGGCACACTTGATTTTAGAGGGGTCAAGCAGCATGGCACAAGGGCAAGAGAGGTAGGATTGGGTGAGACTTGAACAAAGGCACGACCGGCTTAAGGGAGAGTCCTAATCCACCAGTATTCCTCAATTACACAGAGGCGACATGGTAGATAAATCTTAAGGAGTCAGGCATAGTGGGCTTAGCTAAGGCATGGTTCTATGGTGGAGCTGAATAGGTGATGCAATCAGTTGGGCAAGGGTTGAAGTATGATGCAGGTATGACAAGGGTTCAATGTGCAAGATGGACTTGGGCTTATACATATCATATGGATGGGACTAGCTTACAAATAAGAAAAGTAAGTTAGGACATATCATAATTGATATGGTAAAATGCAATATTTTCTAATGGCGGAAATCAAGGGATATGACTCAGCATATCTTAGAGAATATTCTAGAAGGAGGATTATCCTTGAGATTATTCTAAAAGGAGGATTTTATGGGAGTATATCAAGGAAGATATTCGTAATAAATAGAAAGTTTGGATGGGCTTGAGCCATCCAAGGCCCGCTTAGTTGCCTATATAATGAGGAGCTACTTCATTCTAAATTCATTCATTCATTCATACACACACACTTGTAGAGAGAAGTGAAAGAAAAATATAGAGAGAGCTATATAGAGTTCTAGAGAGAGAAAGAGCTTTGTAGTGAGGCACTCTTGTATTGCTAGCAGTTAGTGGATAGCTGTGCTGAGTTGTGGCAAGTATGCCTAGATTGTTAGATCCTTTTTGTGGAGTAATAAAAAGGTTGGGAGGTTACCTGTATATGCTTATCTTGTTTATATTGTGTAGTTGTTACTAACACATCTTGCAGGCAAAGAGTTGTGGAGACAAAGGCCTAGGGGTTTGCTGCTCATTGCTGGCCAAGCTCTAGGCATAGAGTTGGCGCATCACTCATCCAGAAGTTTTGAAAAATTAGTTGTTGGTCGACGCTTCCGCACGGCTGTGTGATAGTTAGTATCCGAGATGCATTGTTAGAGCATTGTTATGGCTGGTCTTACAGTTTCTTTTGTGAGTGACAAAGTTACTAGACTTGAGGAAATGTTTGGTGAACCATAGTTTGCCGATGTTGCATAAGTTCAGACGCATTGTGGAACTATGAGGGCTGATATTGAGCAAATCAGATGGATCCTAGAAAATCACCTACGTGAAGATGATGGGAAGATTGCTAAGTTGGAGAATACTTCTGCGGAGCTTTATGAGGAGGTGACTATTGTGAAGAAGGTAGTGGCTGTTGGGGGAAATACCTCAAGTGAAGCTACGAGAAAGTTCAAGGTGCCAGAACCTAAGTCATATGAGGGTGGCAGAGATGCTAAGGCATTGAAGAATTTCTTTTGGGATATGGAGCAGTACTTCATGGCAGCTCATATCAGTGATGGTGAACAAGTGACTGTGGCTAGTATATTTCTTATAGGTCACGCCAAGCTATGGTGGCGTACTCGCATGGATGATGTTGAAGGCACAAGGAGGCCCAAAATCGAGACTTGGGATGTCATGAAGAAAGAGCTTAAGGAGCAGTTATTGCCTAATAATGTTGCATGGGTGGTTAGGGAAAAGATAAAGCACTTGAAGCAGATGGGCACTGTACGAGATTATGTAAAGGAATTCACTTCAAATCTATTGGACATTCATGACATAGAAGAGGAAGATAAGTTGTTTAACTTTTGTTCGGGTTTGAAGCCATGGGCACAAGCTAAGCTAAAGAGACAGAATGTCAAGGACCTGACAACAACTATTGTAGCAGCTGATAGCTTGATGGATTTTAATTTTGCAGGTGGTTCTAGTAACAAGGGGAAGCAAACCCAGGGTGTTAAGGAGAGATTACAAAAGTTCAAATCCAAAGGCAAGAAAAGAGTCCAAGACGGGAATCAAGGCAAAGCCAAATTTTTTGGTGGACAAGCAAAGCAGTTGCTGAGATGCTATATTTTCGAGGGTCCTCATATGATGAAGGATTGTCCAAAGAAAGAGAAGTTGAACGCTATGACTGTGGATGAGGAAATGAAGAAGCCTACAAGGGTTAATCCACTCAAAATGGTGAATGCACTGCGAACAAATGAAGTTGTGAAGTCATCTAGTTTGTTGTATGTTCAGGTTGCCATCAATGGGCATGAGGTGATGGCAATGGTAGACACTGGTGCTACTAATAATTTTGTGGCTGACAGGAGCGTGGAGGAGGCTTGGCTCTAGGAGCAAGCACTAGCCGTGTTAAAGCTGTGAATTCTAAGGCGCAAGTGATCATTGGATCAGCATTGGTGGATCTCATATTTGGTTCATGGACTGCAAAGGTAACACTCTTGGCTATCCCACTTGATGATTTTGACATAATACTTGGGATGGATTTTCTGTTAAAAGCCAAGGCTACAGTAATGCCACATCTTGGCGGGATAATGGTTGGGGATGAGGATAATCGTTGCTTTGTAAAGGGTGTTCTTGATCGTGACTCAGGGAAGCAAAAGGTGGGACTGTTACCAGCTATGCAGGTTGAGGCAGGGATCAAGCACGATGAATTGACTTTTCTAGCTGCTTTAGTGGAGGTGAAAGATGATTAGACAGAGATGTCTGATGTTGTTGCTTCTACACTCAAGGAGTTTGAAGATGACATGCCCCGAGAGTTGCCAAAAACATTTCCACCAAGGAGAGCTGTGGATCACAACACTGAGCTAGAGTCGGGCACACAGGCGTCGTCTCAAGCCCCTTACTGCATGAGACCTATGGAGTTAGTTGAGCTGAGGAAGCAACTAAATGAGCTTTTGGAGAGTGGGTATATTCAACCTTCTAAAGCTCCTTATGGTCCCCTAGTCTTATTTTAGAAGAAGGCAGATGGGTCGTTGTGAATGTATGTGGATTATCTGCCTTGAATAACGTAACTATAAAAACCAAGTACCATGTTTCAAATGTTGTTGAGTTATTTGACAGGCTCTCAAAGGCTAAGTACTTTACAAAGTTAGATCTGAGGTCGGGATATTCGCAAGTCAGAATTTTAGCATGAGATAAGCTTAAGACCGCATGTGTGACAAGTGATAGTCTTGAAGCTCACTTATATCACTTAAGGTGCATTTTCACTAAACTGCGAGAATATAGCCTCTATGTGAAGAAAGAGAAATGTGAGTTCTGCAGGGAGGAGATTCATTTCCTTGGGCATGTCATTAGCCAAGGGATGGTGAAAATGGACAAGAGGAAAGTTGAGGCCATCATTGATTGGCCTGCCCCAAAGAAAGTTGATGAGTTGAGATCTTTTCTTGAACTTGCGAACTACTTCCACAAGTTCATTCAGGGATACTCGAAGCGGGTGAGTGTTTTGACATATTTATTGAAGAAGGATCATCTCTGGGACTGGAATGATGAATGTCAAAAGGCGTTTGAAAAGCTGAAAGTTGCAGTTATTTTAGAACCCGTGCTCAAACTTCCAGATTTTGGAGTACCATTTGAGGTGCATACTGATGCTTTAGATCGTGTTGTGGGTGGAGTGTTGGTTCAGTTGGGACATCCGGTGGCCTATGAATGTGGAAAGCTGAAGGATGCTGAACAGGGGTACAATACTCATGAAAAGGAGATGACAGTTGTGGTGTATTGTTTGGAGATATGGCGACATTACTTGTTGAGAGCGAAGTTTGTGGTTTGCAGAGACAATGTGGTGAAAACTTATTTCAAGACTCAATAGAAGCTAACCCCAAAGCATGCACGTTGGCAAGAATTTCTTGCAGAGTTTGACTTTGTGTGGGTACCCAAACCGTGGACACAAAAATAGGTGGCAGATGCATTGAGCAGAAAAGTGCAAGAGCCTTTGATATCTATGTTAGTGGTGGACACTGAGTTCCTAGAAGAGATCAGGCAATAGTCAAAAACCGATGATGTGTATCTGAATCTTGTGGAGGAAGTGAAGTCAGGCATGGTTCATAAATATTGGCTGGGGGATAGGTTTTTGTATGTGAAAGGCAATAAGCTCTATGTGCCTATTGGGGGACACTTCAGAAACGAATTTTGAGGGAGTCTCATGATGCAAAGTGGGCAGGGTAACCGGGGGTAGCGATGATGCCTAGCATTGCTTAGTAGATCCTATTATTGGCTGAAAATGATCAATGATGTTGAGGCCTATGTCAAGGTGCTTGGTGTGCCAACTTGACAAGATTGAAAGAAAGAAGGAAGCTGGACTTCTACAACCATTACCAGTTCCTGATAGACCATGACAGTCTATATTAAAGGATTTCATTCTTGGGTTGCCTCAGGTGGATGAAAAGGGGTCAATCTTTGTGGTGGTTAATCGGTTTTTGAAGTATCCGGTGTTCATTCCTACATCAAAGAAATGTACATCGGATGTGGCAGCTGGCCTTTTCTTTCAGCATGTAGTGAAACATTTTGGGTTGCCAGAGAATATAATCAGTGACCGAAACAGCAGATTCACAGGGTGTTTCTAGGTTGCATTGTTTGGGTTCATGGGAAGTGAAATGAAATTTTCTACTGCAACTCATCCCCAAACCGATGATCAGACAGAGTGAATGAATCAGCTATTAGAGGAGTATCCCAGGCACTATGTTTCAGCTAGTCTGAAAAATTGGCTATAGTTGATGGATGTAGCACATTTTTGCTACAACTTGCAGCAGTGTTCGGCAACTGGCAAGAGTCCTTTTGAGGTGATTTTTGGAGTTCAACCACGAACGCCAAATGAAGTAGCTATATAGAGATCGGGTGGTACTTTTCCTACGGCTTATAGGTATGCTATTGGAAGGCAATAGATGATTGATAAAACCAAAGCTAGCCTGGAGAAAGCTGTGAGAATGATGAAGAAGTATGCCTATTAGAGGCGTCATCCCTTAGAGTTTGAGGTGGCCGACCAGGTGTTGTTGAAATTAAGACCACAGATCTGGAAGAAGATCATTTTGAAGAAAATTCACAAAGGGCTTGTTTAGAAGTATAATGGTCCCTTTGAGATTGTGAAGAAGGTAGGCGCAGTGGCGTACCGTCTTAACTTGCTGGATAGATTGAAACTACATCCCACGCTTCATGTTAGTTTTCTAAAGTCATTTCAGCCAGAGTTATTGCTTGATGGGATGAAGGAAGGGAAATGGACATCTCCAGTGATCAGGGTGCAATTCGACAAGAAGGTGAAAAGGGTGTCATAAAACTCAGAAGGTGACTAAGAAGAACAGATGGACTGATTACCTAGTACAGTGGGAAGGCGAAGATGAAGTTGATGCAACATGGGAGAAAGGTGTGACCTTCTGGAAAATTGAAGATCAGATTTGGGAGTATTGGAATCATACCTGGATGAGGACAACGAGTTCTTTTAATGGGGTTGGTTCGTTAGACCCTTAGGCTTTTATCCTAAGTCTGGTACTGCGGGCCGGGACGGTGGATTACTTGAGAGGCAAAGAGGTTGGATTTTAACACCAGAGATTCAAGCTAGGAAAGGGGCTTGGCATTGAGGTAAAGTTGGGGTACATGGGGCACATGGGGTACACTTGGGGCTCATGGGGCACTTATGACTTATGATGGAAATTGTACAAGTTGGATATGTCAAAGGCTTAGATTATGACAATGGAGGCCAATGATTGCATAACAAGGCACAGACACAGGGAACATATATTGTGGGCACATTTGATTCTAGAGAGGTCAAATAGCATGACGCAAGGGCAAGAGAGGCAGGATTAGGTGAGACTTGAACAAAGGCATGATAGGCTTAATGAAGATTCATAATCCACCAGTAGTCCTCAATGACATAGAGGCAACATGACAGACGAGTCTTAAGGAGTTAGACATGGCGGGTTTAGCTAAGGCATGGTTCTATGGTGGAGTTGGATAGGAGATGCAATCAGTTGGGCCAGGATTGGAGTATAATGCAGGTATGACATGGGTTCAATTTGCAAGATGGACTTAATCTTATACATATCATATGGATGAGACTAGCTTACAAATAAGGAAAGTAAGTTAGGGCATATCATAATTGATATGGTATAAGGCAGTATCTTCTAATGGTGGAAATCAAGGGATGTGACTCAGTATATCTTAGAGAATATTCTAGAAGGAGGATTATCCTTGAGATTATTCTAAAAGGAGGATTTTGTGGGAGTGTATCAAGGAAGAAATTTGTCATAAATGGAAAGTTTGGATGGGCTTGAGCCATCCCAAGCCCGCTTAGCTGCCTATATAAGGAGGAGCTACTTCATTCTAAATTCATTCATTCATACATACATACTTGTAGAGAAAAGTGAGAGTAAAATACAGATAGAGCTATATAGAGTTCTAGAGAGAGAAAGATCTTTGTAGTGAGGCACTCTTATATTGCTTGCAACTAGTGGGTAGCTGTGCCGAGTTGTGGCAATCAGGCCTAGATTGTTGGATCCTCTTTATGGAGTAATAAAAAGGTTGGGGGTTACCCGTATATGCTTGTCTCATTTATATTGTGTAGTTGTTATTAACCCATCTTGCGGCGAAGAGTTGTAGAGACTAAGGCCCAAGGGTTGGCTCGCATTATTGGTCAAGCTCTAGGCGTAGAGTTGACGCATCACTTAGCCAAAAGTTTTGAAAAATTATTCATTCGTCGACTCTTCCGCATGGCTGTGTGACACCTAGGACCATGAGATTCCTTATCATCATCACCTTATCTCCTCCTTTTAACTCTCATGGGCTTGTCTTCATCCTTGTAACTCTCATTCTTATTACTCCTTCTTGAAGATGATTCACCACCACCAGCCTCCCTTTTCTTCCCCTTTTTGACATCATCACCCCTTGTGAAAACCAGAAGAATGTTTTCAAGAATAGAAGTGATGTTGGCTTGGGCAGTGATAACTTGATCCACCTTGGCAGTGAGAGAGTTGACAGAATTTTGGAGAGTTGTTTGTTTGGCCTTGAAATCAGCCAAGGAATCCTTCACAGCAACATCCTTAGACTGTTGAAGAGAGTACAAAGTCTCAAACTTTGTTTGGTGTAGAGCAATGGTAGTATCCATATTTTCAATTTTGTTTGAATATGAGATATATATGTGACCACAGCAGCTAGTTGAGCCTGTGCAGAGCTAAGGTCAACAGTAACATCTTGTTCTTCTTTAAGTAGAGAATCGTTAGGCGTCTCTCCAGGATAGTAACCATGCTCTTGAAAAAAGGACTACTTTTGAAAAGACTCCATTCTCTCATATTTCTGAATATCCAGAATGCATGCAAAAGTAGATTCATCACTCAGGCTCTCTACAGCCTTTTCTACCTCTCCTTTTACCTGGATTAGTGCCAACCCCTCAATAATATTTTCACTCATTTTGGAAGGTGCACTCAATAGTCCTATAGAAGGGGGTTAATAGAATGGAATTTTGCTGCAATACCTGAACCACCTTGATGGAGGGGAACCCCTTCACCTGTCTGAAGGCTAGGGGTTTCCACCAAAGGGTGTGCAACAATAAACTCTAAACCTATACTAGCTGCTTCTCTCTTATTAGAGTCCGTTGTCTCCCGTATCCAAGTCTCAGGGTCTACTATAGACTCTGACTACTTCAGTATGACTTCATTAGCAGCTAGAATCCTGGTGTCACCATCTTTGACTGTTAGTGCATGAGACTCCACCTCAAGGTGAATAGACTCTGACAGAAATAATGTGTGAGTTTCTTCTTGAGCATCCATCAGATTTTGTCCTCCTATATCATTGGGGTTTTCATTAGCATGTTGTGGAGATGTCAGAGAAGGCCTAACAGCATACCCATCTGTCCCACTATCACCCAACCTTTGATTGTGTGGTTCTTGTATGGGTGAGATAGATTGAGCACCTATACCACTAGTCACCATTAGTGCACTAGTTCCTTCTCTTATCTTCCTACCATCACCTGCAACTTCCTGTTGTTCTACTTGAGATAATGCATCCAAGTGAGCATGTAGAAAAGTCTTTCCATGGATTTCATTGATGGTTTGGACATAAGTAATATGAAAGAGATCCTGCAGGTCCCTTATAATTATTCGATAATGAGTGCCCTTTAGTTGATCCAATCTACTTTGATAGGTCAGACATATATATTTGTTGACCACCTTCCCTACTTTATGGATAAGATAAATAACCAACTTCATTGGAAAAGGCTAAATAGTGGAGATCCATTCAATGGTTATCATGTAGGTAATCCCATTATTCTAAATTGCTTCATAGTCAAAAACTGGTTGCTCAACCTCAATTTTCAACTCAGCAACAGACTCTGATTCTCTCCTTTTATTGACTTTGATCTTTTAGACTTTGACTTGTCAGAGTCTAACACACCAAGTGCTTTGAGAACTTCAGATGTCCTGCCTTCTATGACCCCAGCTGTATGAGTTTAAAGTGAAGAGGTATCTATATAGATTTGTGACCACATCCTATGCGGACATTTGTAGCTCCACCTCCATTTTCTTCCTTAGGGCATCATAGGTAGTAAGAAGATCCAAGACTTGAGATTTAGTCTGATATTGATTTAGATCCTAAACTGGTTCCACCAAAGGGTATAAAAATAGCAACACTTCATCAGTTGGAGTAATGATTTGATCAATGAGACATGAGGCAGCATCCAATGTCATGCCTTCCCAAAATGTTTCATGATCAGAATCCAAAGGCAGTTTAGACTCTGACTCAACATTAGACTCTGGTTCAGGAGATTTTTGTCTTTCAGAGTCTGGCTCTGCAGGAACCTTGGGAGCATTTGTTTGTTGCAAAATAGGGTTAGTAACAATAGTAGGCTTGTGTGTGTGTGTGCAGAATAAGCATTCCTCAATCTCTTGTACTTTTTAGCAAAAGATTTCTCAGGAGACTCAACTTGAGAGTCCTGAGGTGCATCTATAGGTTTTTTAGAATCTATATCATTTTGAGAGTCTACAGACTTGGCTTCAAGGTTAGACTCAGGTGCATCATTACCTTCTTTTAACAAGGAAAGTCCTTCAACAACCTACTTCTCTAGTGGGTTGAGCTCCTCATCACTTTGCTCATCTACAAGCCTGGTTTGTACTAATCTCCTTCTTTTTTACAATTGGTGCCTGTTGAGAGACACCAGATGGTGGTTTCCTGGATTTAGGTTTCTTGGACTGTTTAGTGGAAGGGGATTTGGCTACTTGGGTAGGTGCAATGAGACTCTCCAATAATTTTTCCTGTACCATTTCACCACTAAAGAAAGAAGCATTATAGATAGAAGGTTTGTATGCTGAGAGTTTTACCTGCATTAGTTGTGGATACACCATGGTAGGTAGACACTTCTTTTTTTCATATATTCTCTTAATGTCAGAGAATATCCTCATTTGCTATTTGTAAGCCTGCACACAGCACTCATCTGCAAGCTTAGTGGACATGTCAGGGATGAAGTGATTAAGGAGAAACATGAGAAATCTATGGTAATAGACTTTCTTCCTCCGCTCTTGCAAATTATTTAATTTTTCTCCCATTTGAGTGAGCAACATATCACCAATGTTGATCACTTCATCAAACAGGAGACTGTAACTAATTTGATAAGTGATAAACGTAATAACATCAAAATTACTACACTTACCAGAAAAACACTTATCAATTTGATCAAAGAAAAGTGACAATTCCTTTCTCAAGTAAGGCCTAGTTATCTTACTCATATTTTCTAAACTACTAGTGTAACCTAGTGATTTAAACATGCTTTTGATTATAGAATCATCAACAGTAGCATCAAAAGGTGTTTGAACAGGTATCTTAAATACATAATTAATAATATTAGCAGTTACATCAAAAGTAATATCACTAAAGGTGAACATAATCTTACCTGGTTGATCTTGAGAAGGATCAACTACCTTTGCAGAGCTCCATCCTATGAGACTGCATTTATATTGATGACATAAGATGCCTTCAAGATGTAGCTGAGCTCACTTTACTCCAAGAAGTCCATCACATGGTAGTAGTCAGTGTCTACACCCTTCTTATCTCCTAGGACTAAGACATGATTGGTCGTCATGAATTCGAAGTCACCAAAGGTTAAATAAATTGACCTGGATCCCCTCATGATAGTTGATTGAACAACCATTAAAGTGATTAAGTTGAGAGAGATGAAAATTCTTGAAAAACTTTGCTAGGGTTCGTGAATAGCTCTGAATATTTTTGCCTTAGAAAATAGATTGCAATAAATAAGTGAGTTATTTGTATATAGAATTTTCTATTTTATCAAAGTTGCATACGATACACACTAGTCTACAGTCTGTAACAAGTAAAAAGTAACTGTTACTGCCTATTTCAAGTCATTTGAACGGTTCAAAAATAATCAGTGTCTGCAGACATGAATTTTAATCATTTTAGAGTCTAGTAGTCATGACCTTCAGAGTCTACAGACTCCGCCTTCAGAGTCTACAGACTCTCGGAGTCTTTAGACCCATCAAAGTCTAGAAATTAAACTCTGTCAAGATAAAGTACTTCATAAATATTGCAATAAGAAATTATAGTTTGACAAATCAGAGACTATAATTAAAGTACATACCTTGATGCTTGTTATGATTATGTAATTACATATTTAACATACATATCTCAACTACCAGTTTAGGAAAGGTAGACATCAAGTGGTTTTGTTAAAATATCTGCAATTTGTCTGTCAATTGAAACATAATGAAGTTCAACATTACCATTTTCAACATGTTATCTAATAAAATGATACCTGACAACAATGTGCTTTATTCTGGAATGTTGGACTGGATTTTCTACAATTCTAATAACATTAGTATTATCATAATACATAGGAATATTTGAGAATATTAGTCCATAATCAGGTAATTGATTTCTCATCCACAGAATTTGGGCACAACAACTTCCAGCTGCTATGTATTCAGCCTCAGCTGTTGAGGTTGATATAGTCTGTCGTTTCTTTCTAAACCAAGAAATTAACATGTTGCCAAGAAATTGGCATTGATCTATTGTGCTTTTCATGTCCACTTTGCATCCTCTGTAGCTAGTATTGTCAACTTTCTTACCCTTTGGGACAAAGTCTAGCTTAGTGGTTGTTGACATGGGAGTTTTGGTAGTTATACAATCTTGTAAATCAAACTTCTTCAAGATTTCCTTCATATACTTTGATTGACTGATGAAAATTCCATCATTTGTCTGTTTGACTTGAAGTCCCAAAAAGAAGTTCAATTCTCTCATCATGCTCATTTCATATTTAGACTACATTAGTTTGCTAAAATTTTCACATAGTTTCTCATTAGTAGAACCAAATATAATATCATATACATAAATTTGAACAAGCAGAATAGCACATTTATGTTTTCTAATAAAAAGAGTTTTATCAATGGTACCTCCTGTGAAACCATTTTCAAGAACAAATTTTGATAGAGTTTCATACCATGCTCTGGGTGCTTGTTTCAATTCATACAGTGCCTTGTCTAACTTGTAAACATGATCAGGAAATTTTTGATTCACAAATCCTGGAGGTTGTTCCACATAGACTTCTTCTAATTTTCTATTTAAGAAGGCACTTTTCACATCCATCTGATAAACTTTGAATTTTGAATGAGCTGTAAATGCAAAAAACATTCTGATTGCTTCGAGTCTTGATACTGGTGCAAAGGTTTCATCATAGTCAATTTCTTCCTCTTATGAGTATTCTTTTGCAACTAGTCGTGCTTTGTTTCTTACCACAGTACCATTCTCATCAAGTTTGTTTCTGAACACCCATTTTGCACCAATAATTGATCTATTTCTAGGTCTTGGTACAAGCTTCCACACTTTGTTTCTCTCAAACTCATTTAGTTCCTCCTGCATCGCAATAATCCAGTCAGGGTCTTGCAAAACTTCCTCAATTTCTTTGGTTCATTCTTTGAGAGAAAATAGTTGTATAGACATTCATTTTGAGTGGCTTTTCTTGTTTTCACACCACTCTCAGGATCACCAATTATTAAATCAGGAGTATGTTCCCTCGCCCATTTTCTAGCTGGTGGAAGATTGGTTCTAGAATTTAAAGCTTCCCCTAAATCATTGGCATTTTATGTTTATGAGTGGAAATCAAATGAGAAGGCTCCCCCTGAGTTGTTTAACCCTACAAAGGATTTAGAGTTATTTGATTCAAACTATGATGGACTAGACTCTTAAGAACTAGACTCTATCTGTCTAGACTCTGAATTGACTAGTCCCTGAATTGTTAGACTTTGAGTTAATTGAAGTGGGATTTTCTGGCTCATCCTCAGACTGTGCAGGTTCTAGCATTTTCTCAAGAGTGATTTGAGACTCTTCATTTTCATCATCTTCATCTATCTCAGAACTTTTAAAATTTTCAAATTCAAGTGTTGTAGACTCTTTGGTTCATCCTGCAGATCTGTAATCTTTTTGTCATCAAATGTAACATGAATAGATTTCATAACAATTCTGGTTCAGAGATTGAAGACTTTGAATGCCTTTGAATTTGATGTATATCCAAGGAATATAGCTTCATCAGCTTTTGCTTCAATTTTACTGAGATTTTCAGGATGTACTTTCAGTACAAAGCATTTTCACCCAAATATGTGAAATTGTTTCACACTTGGCTTCTTTTCCTTCACCATTTCGTAGGGACTCTTTCTATGCATATTTATCAAGGTATAGTTTTGAGTGAAGCATGCTTTATTGACTGCCTCAGTCTAAAAATATACTAGCAGTTTAGACTCTGCCAACATTGTCCTTGATGCCTCTATGAGTGTTCTATTCTTTCTTTCCACAACTCTATTTTGTTGGGGTGTTCCTGGTGCATAAAATTATTGAGTAATTCCCTTTGATGCAGAGTATTCTTCCATGATTTTATTCTTGAATTCAGTACCATTGGCACTCCTTAGAATTCTTACTATCTTCTTTGATTTAGTTTCTAGAAAAGTGACATTGTCTATTATGTATTGTGAAACTTCATCCTTTGAGTGCCAAAAGAAAACCCATGTTAATCTCGTAAAATCATCTACAATGATAAGATCATATTTCTTTTTGTTAATAGACACCACATTTACTCGACCAAACAAATCAAAATGTAATAGATAAAAGGGTTTAGAAATGGTGTTTATTGTTTTGCTCTTGAATGATGTTTTCCTTTGTTTTCCAAGTTGACAAGCTTCATAAAGTCCATCTTGAACAAAATAAACTTGTGGTAAACCTCTCACAAGACTCTGTTTTACCAACTTGTTGAGTATTTTGAAGTTGATGTATGACAGTTTCTTATGCCATTTCCAGCTTTCTTCAGTTGAGGCCTTGCTGTATAAACATGTGATTTCTTTGTGAGTGTAATCCTCAAAGTTGGCTTCATATATGTTACCATGTCTGAGTCCTTTGAAAACTAAAGTGCTTGTTTCTTTGTGAATTAAAGACACTCTTTTTTGTTAAATCTAGAATGGTAAGCTTTATCTCCAAGTTGACTAATATTGATCAAGTTGTGTTTCAATCCATCAACTAGTGCTACTTCTTCAATGATTACATTTCCAAATACAATCTTGTCATATTACATTGTTTGTCCTTTGTTGCCATCTCCAAAGGATACTTCTTGGCCAACCATCTCCACAAAGTCTGTAAGCAGGGATTTCTTTCCAGTCATGTGTCTTGAGCATCCACTGTCCAGGATTAGGGTTACTTTCTTTACCCTTGTTCCTGCATAGATATTAAGAACTAATTAGATATTTTGAGGATCCAAAAAGTTTTAGATCCCTTCTTACTATCTTTAGATGAAACAGGTTTCGAAATTTTTACCTTGGATTTACTTGTTTCCTTTGTTTCCTTGGACTCTGGTGGAGTCTTAACAGTGTCATACCAACTTTTATCAATAGAAGATTTTAGCTCATAAAAATTATAATACAATTCAAGATAGTCCCTACACATATAAATAGATTGAAACATACTACCACATTGATAACAGGGTTTCTGTGGAATGTAGTGACTAGTCAGAGTCTGAGGCGATTTAGACTCTGATTTTTTCTCAATCTTTGTTTTACAATCTAGAGCCAGATGGTTGTGGTTTCCACATCTATAACATTTCTTTCCAGGAGCATTAGGATCTTTTTTATAGTTAGCTTTATTAATGCCTTCCTTACCATTCCTATTCCTCCTAGCCTTATTAGACTCTAGTAAGTTATCTAGCCTTTCCTTTAACTTGGAATTTGATAAGAAAAACATATCATCTTTATGTTTTTCTTAGGTTTTTTCCTATTGATTCATCTATCTTTCTGTCAATAGTAGGGATTATTGACAGATGAGTTTGTGGTTCCTTTATGAAACTCAGTCCTAACTTTAGAAGTCATAAACTTAACATGAGTAAAAGTGCTCTTATCCTTAGTCTTATTGACTTGGCTATTTTATTCATTGTTATTATTCTCAACAATAGGTCTTTTGCCTTGACTGTTGTCATAGCTTAGATAAGCAGTTTGCACACATTTTGATTGTTAAGAATTTCCTGAATTTTTCTACCAAAGTCTGTCCACACTTTGAACTTAAGCCTTTCTTGTTCTAGTTCTTTTCTAACATAGTCATAGGCTTTTAGAACTTCATTGTAGTTGTATCTATACTTTTCAGAATCCTTTTTATAACTTTCCATAAGAACTAATTCAGACTCTAGATGGTTATTCATACTTGTTAAGATTAGATTTTCTTCTGTCAACCTATCATTGTCATCTTTGACTGATCTATAGTTAGTCATTAAATTTATAACTTCACTTTGAATAATTTTCATACCATCAGAGTCTAAATTAAGTAAAGATTCAGTAGAAAAGATTGATACTTGAGATTTAGGAGATTCTGACTTTTGTGAGGAGACAACCATCAATGCTAGGTTTTCATAATTTATTTCATCCTCTGAGCTTGAATCTGCCCAATCCTTTCCGGTTGAGATGAGTGCCTTTCATTTGCCTTGATTTTTTGCTTTTATACACTCACTAGCAAAATGCTCCAATATTTCACAGTTGAAGCACTTGACTTTTGCCTTGTCAAGCTTGATTATGGTGCTTTTTCTTTTTCTCAACTTTTTCATCCTCCTTTTTTAGTGTTGGCCTTTTGCTAAATTTTTCAGTTCTTTTATTGAGTTTCATTCTTTTGAAATTCTTAGAAATCAAAGCCATCATTTGACTCAAATTTATCTCCTCATCAGAATAAGAGTCTGTGTCAGTAGACTCTGACTCAACAACAATTTTACCCTTTTTCCTTGAATCCTTGAATCTAGCTACCTTGGGTTCTTCTTGTTGTTCTTTCTCAGACTCTATCAAGAGTGCCACGGATTTTGGTTTTCCAGATTTCTTGTTCTTTCTCTGTTGCATCCCTATATCATATATCTTGAGTCTTCCATACAATTTTTCTAGAATTATTTCATCCAAATCTCTATCTTCCCTAATATCAGTTGTCTTATTATCCCACTCTTCTGGAAGGGCTCTTAGAAACTTTGTATCTATGTCTTCATAATCATACACTTTACCAAGTACATCCATCTCATTCAGGGGTTTAGTAAACCTATCATACATCTCAAGGATGGTTTCTCCATCTTTTACCTCAAAATACTCATACTCTTGAATTATCAAAGACCTTGCATTCTTTTTGACATCCTTGGTTCCTTCACAGTGCACTTCAAGTTTTGTCCACATCTCTTTAGCAGTTTTACATGATATTACACAGTTTGTGAGAACAGAGTCCAAAGTGATAAAGAGAATATTCTTCACTTTTTCCTCTTGAGAACATTCTCATTGTCCTCATTTGACCACTCATCCTTTGATTTGTCAACAAAGTGCTCTCCAATAATTTTTCCTTGAGCAATGGTTTGAGGAACAAGCTTTGAGGGCACATAAGGTCCATCATGAATTATTTCTATATTTTAGCCTCCAGATGGTGCATCATCTTGATCTTCCAATGGGTGTACTCGTTCATTTTGAGCATAGGAATTTTAGAATTGTCATCTTTGTTTCTAGACATCTTTGATCGATTTTAAACTTTAGGCTCTGATACCAATTATTTTTCCAGTTACACAAGTACAAGAAGGGTTGAATACTTATGTGCTCTTTTTACATTAATAAAGAACAAATACAAAGATATTAATGAATACTATTTGTATTATTGATGTATGAATACAAACTCTCTTAGGGTATACACAAACCCTAGCAGCTTCTTTGTGTTTATCACAACAACTCTCTCTATCTCTATGCTCTCTCAAAAGTTCGAAAAAATAAATTAGGTTACATAAAGTGTTTATATAGAGAGTTGCCTATCAACTAATAACAGAAAATCAAATTACAATAGGAATATAATTCCTAATTATTAGCTAATAGTTTCCTTATGTAATTCTCCTTCTTTCCCATAGAATATCTGCAATATATTTGCCTTTATTATTGAAGACTTTCCATTACTATGATCATCTTCCAAATTCAGTTTCAGCTTTATAGACTCTGAAAATCTTCAAACTCTGATCATTTTTAGTTTCTTACAGACTATAGACTCTGATTGAATTCCAGACTCTGATTTGCATCCAGATTATGGTTTTATTTCTTCCGAAAATCTTCTAAGTGCAAATACTCTTGATACTTGTACATGGACTAAGTAGACTCTGATTTACATTTACTTGGATCAGAGTCTAGAAAGACTTTTTCTATTATAGATATATCTATGCTAGACTGTATTCTAGTATTTTGTACATCATCAAAATGAATATATTCCTAACAATGGTAACACTCAGAATCTGACTTCTAATGAAGTCATACTAAAGTAGTCAGAGTCTAAAGTAGACCACGAGACTAGAGTACTGGAGCCAACAGACTCTGAAAAGGAAGAAGAGAGTATGGGTTCTAAGTTTGTTGTTGCTCACCCCTTGGTGGAAACCCCCAGCCTTCAGACATTTTAAAGGGTTCTCCTCCATCAAGGTGGTTCATGTACTGAAACATCTTTCACTTCTCTCACCCCTTCTTTTATAGGACTTATGAGTGCACCTTCCCAAATGAGTAAAAATATTATAAATGAGGGGTTGCCACTGATCCAGGCAAAATGAGAGGTAGAAGAGGCCTTAGAAGGTCAAAGTGAGGCTGAGAAAGTGGATGCCCAATCCCACTGTGAGAATGAGAGATTAAGGTTCATTCTTGACTCTAACTTCACTTATTGAGATCAAGAATTCACCAAGAGTTGGTCTAATGAGTTAAAGCATGTGATGGATAAGAATTCTTTTCATTTAATTCTCCAAATTGGAAAATATGATAAATCTATTGTTGCTCAAAAAGCATTCACATAGAGGCCACAACTTCATTTGGTGAAGTTTCTAGCAAGGAGAGTAGGCAGAGTTTCAGAGGATTTGGTGGATGACACTATAAATCAACCTGAAGATGCAGATTTTAAGTCTCATGAACCATTTCTTGTGATGCCAATCCAGGAAAGGCTTCCAGGGTCTACAGGTTCTGATCACTATAAGGAGGAGTCAGGGTTTATAGTACCTTTTGCAGTTCCAGAGTCTATTCCACCAACAGATTTTATCCCTCTTGTGGCAAAGATTGAAGTAGTTGATTTTGTTACTGATGATTCTGCCTCTAAAGATGAAGGGGAGGAGAATCAATCATTTACTTATTTTGATCATATATTTCCTCAAATCTAGGAAACAGCTGACACCTTTGGGATTCTTGACAAAGGTACTTTTGAATGCATTCTTGGCATCTACAATTATGAGAAGCAAAAAGAAATTTTTAAGGAAAACCTTTTGGCCAAGCATGGTCATTTTCCTGGTGAGGAGGCTAATGCACAATTTCTTCAACAAAACGTCAATGCACAAGCAGATGCCAAAGCTGAGAAAGAAAATTTGGTGGCTCAACTAGACAAAGTGGTTACAGATGTTTCTCATATTCACACTAAACTTTATATTGTTGATACAGCCACATCCAAGGCCAACATTCAATTTGATGTTTTACTAAAGATTCTGAGTAAGAGGGATGATGACATCAAGGGCTCTCTTACATATATTAAAAAGGAGCAAACAACTCTTAAAACCTCAGTCTCTACCCTCACTACGAAAGTTGATCAAGTCATTATTGAATAGGCCCATATTCAATCTATTTTAGAAAAAATTATATTGGTTGTTACAGGGGGCGATGATGTCAAAAAGGGGGAGAAGAGTGGTGGTTATCAGGGAATAATAAGGAGGACACTTGTAAAGATCCTAAATGAGGTAAAATGAAGATAAGAGATGATGATGAAAGATGAGATGGTAGTTCTCATGCCCCTAAGAGACCTGATGGTGTGCAACAACTCAAATTTGGAAAGTTTGTCAAATCACACTATTTAGGAACTGGGCATGGAGAAAAGAGAATATAAGGGTCTAAGTCAGACTCTGGTATGAAGGAAAGTGAGAAAATAAATGCACCTAGTTACTAGGTATGCAATCAACAGAGTCTACATCTAAAACCTAGGTTAACTAAGGGAATAGGAGGATTGTATTCTTCTGATATTGAAAGAACTCCAAATCTATCTGCAGATCCTCAACCCCTGAAAGATATTCAATTTGGGAAGGTCACCAAGAAACATTTGAACAAAGTGGTGTCTACTCAAATTATCTATAACATTATAGAAAGAAGGTACTAAGAGAACAATACAAAGTTGAAAAACTCAGAAATCAAATGATGGTATGTTTTATGGAAGGAGGGGTTGTAAGATGGATGAATCAAATAAATTTCATATTCTACAAACACATGGAGGAGCAGCAGTATATTAAATTTATTTTATCTACATCAGCTGAGGTTAATAGAAGCAAGGAGGGAGTAGTGGTAGATTGGGTGAAGGAGATTGATAGGAAGTTGTATCTACACAAGGCAATGAATAAGAAGACGGTTGGTTTTACCTTAAAGTATGTTAATATATAAGGTAATGATCAAGACATGACTCTAGAAGTTAAAGAAATCAAATTTAAGGAGGGTATCAGTCATTACTTTGGTTTTCAGCCTATGGAAGAGAAGGTCAATGTCTTATTGCTAAAGGACTTGAAAGATCAAGATTGTGGTTCAAATTATTTGAGAGCAACCTACTATCAAATAAAGTGTGAAAATGAAGAAATGAAGAAGTTTGTTGGTGAAGCATTAACGGATGTTGAGGAGAAGATGTTAAATACATTTCTACAAAGAGATCCATCCTTTGAAAGTATAAATGTATAGTAATACTTTTTCCTATATACAATATTCTAGGTTAAGTGTTTAATTCTTTAGTTTTGATATCATCTAACTTTGATCTATGCTAAAATTTATAAAGCCTAAATAGGGGGAGATTATTTGGAATATACTCATTTGATAATGTACAAAATATTAGAACAGACTCTAGCATAGTTGTATTTATAATAGAATAAGTCATTTTAGTCTCTGATCAAGTATATAATATCAGAGTCTAGTTTGTCTACCAGGAGTTATCTTAGACCTTGTACTGGTTACAAGTATTTTTACTTGGAAGATTTTTAGAAGAATCAAGACAAGAGTCTAAAAGCCAATCAGAGTCTATAGACTATCAAAGTCTGAAGAGCATCAGGGTCTGAAAACTATAAGAGTTTGGAGTATTTCAGAGTCTGGAGTATTTCAGAGTCTATGAAGCTGAATTCAATTTTGGAAGGTTATGACTCAATAAAGGAAAGTCTTTGAAGATGAGATCAAAGATACTACAGATATGCTATAAGAAGGGAGTAGAACTACCGAAGGAAACTATCAGCTAATAGATAGGAATTTATTCCTAATTAATTATAATTTTTTTATTAGTTGATAGGCATCTCTCTATATAAACACTCTATGTAACCTAATAAAATTGGTTGAAATTCAGAGAGAGCATAGAGATAGAGAGAGTTGATGTGATAAATACAAATAAGCTGCTAGGGTTTGTGTACACCCTAAGAGAGTTTATATTAACACATCAGTAATATAAACAATATTTTTTCAATAACTTTATATTTGTTCTTTGTTCATTGTTCGAATTATAAATCTTCATAGTTGATCTTAAACAGGCAATAAGCGACACAAGTATTCAACCCCCCTTTTACTTGTGTAACTCGGAAAATAATTTCAATCTGCATTAAAAAAATTTATCCTTTGTCTGAATCTTATTTGAATGTACTAAGTAGTTGAGTTAAAAGATAATTTGTTTACAATGGGTTAAAAAAATTTAAATCCGAATTAAATGGATTGAGTTACTCAATTGCTTGTAACCTGCCCAAACTGACCCGTGGGCACCCCTAAGCCTAGGGTGCGCCTTGTCGGACCTTGGCATGCCTCAGCTATGTCAAGGAAAGTTCACAGCATACCAATCCTTAAATGAAGCCCATATCATAGAAAAAACCCAATAACACAGCTTTCATGTCTAGAATCAAAGAAGGAAAACAGAGGCTGAGGGTTGGCATGGAAAACATTGTCTTAATTCACTAGAGAAGCCAAATTAGTAAGTCACAATTTCTAATAGAGTAAATTTTAGCATTGTTAACAAATAACAAGGTACTAATTTGTGTTATATATACAGGGCAAATAAAAAACCCGTTGGTGCTAATTGTGGTAGATTTGACTCCTAAACTTGTGCCTGCAAGAAATGAAAACTCGGTGGAATATCAGGTTTCCATGCAATTGCTTGTATGAATTCAAAAATTCTTAATTTGCATGATGGTATTATTTAGTGTTACTCCATTAACATGTTTAAAAAGGTACTAAAGTTGTTTAGTTAATTTCATATACATGTTACTATGCATACTAATATATATATATATATATATATATATATATATATATATATATATATATATATATATATATATATATA
>QRFB01000137.1:0-11665 GCA_008931105.1 Oenanthe javanica | reverse complement strand
ATATATATATATATATATATATATATATATATATATATATATATATATATATATATATATATATATATATATATATATATATATATATATATATATATGTTTTAGGTTTATAGTCTTATTATTGATCTAATTAATGGTAAAAATGAGTGGGCAAAGAGCGGTTACACACAATCTTTACTCAAAAGAAATAAGAAGAATGACATACCAACACCACCAACAAATCCAAACTATTTGAAAAGGCAAAAGACCAGAATCTAGTGTGGCAAATGCAAGGGATGAGGACATAATCGAAGGACATGTACTTGCAAGGTATTACAATTGTGTGCTTATGAATTAGCATATTTTTGGCATATGGTATTATCATGTGTTTACCTGGTTTTGATATAGAAAAATATTGAAGGTAAAAACAATCCAACAGAAGCTAATGGGGTGGTGGTATAGGTTCTGATATGGGCTAAAATTGAGCCCTAAAGACATAATTAATGTCACATTAATTAGGCCTGAATCTGATCTGAAAACCCTAAGACCAGCCTAGTCCGAGAAACTGGGCACAAGGTACGAAATTAATATAAGGCCGTGGTTGGGCCAAAACGCACCTATATCAAGGATGCTTGATACAAGTCCAAGATGGTTAACTGACATGATCCTCAGCCCAGGACCGCCTCGGTGGGGCTTCCCCTCGATCGATGGTCATAACAGCCCAGAACCGCCATAATTAAGAACCTTCCTTGAAGGCAACTCAAAGAGTATATCTCAACACGCCTTGGTCAACAAGGAAACTAAGTCTTAAATGGAAACTAAGTCCTAAACGGAAACTGAGTTATAAAAGGCAACAACCGACTAATCATGATGACAGTCTAATTAGGAGACTTGCCAGCTAAGTCTCTTAACCCTAATCGAATACCTAGACTCTCAACGTCTATATAAAGGGTCTAACCATTCATTCTTAGAACTACATCTTGACTTGATTCTCAACACGCTTGAGATATATGGGCACATTGCTAAGAACAAAGATAGTTCTAACACGTAAGTGCAGCCATTAAAGCTCGAAGGTCACCAACCTCAGCATTCAATAGGAATTAACTACGACCTAGTTTTTGATCCATAACATTTGGCATCGCCTGTGGGACGAAGACATCAACCATGGTAAGTACATGATGAACTGACGGAGACATCATCCTTATCACGGGAGACACGACCGATGTGATTCCAGCTGATGGAACTCAACACACTGAGGTCATCCCTGTTATGACGACGTTCCCCACTGACACTCAAGGGATGAGTACACAAAGGTCTAGCCCCCTGAGCATCATCATTCATCCCCCTCATCCTGATGGGACACGCCATGGAGTTGATCCTCCTCTTCAGATAACTCAAACTTCTTTTATTTCTACTGCTCATCCTGGCATGCAAGTCCCAACCACGACGATTCCGGCCGAACAGCCTAGTAACCCTGTTTATGGGTTCCCTCCAGGCTACCAACCATCTTACTATCAAAGGGGAGTTCGTGATTATTTTGGGCCGTACTCAACGGATGAGGACACGACTATCGAGGATGTTAATCCTAAAAGGAGAAGGGTAGCAAAAGACCTCGTGAATCAACATCCTTCCAAGTTTTCTGAGACCATCAAGGAACAAATTATGGCTCATGAAACAGCCTGAAAGCTTTGAAGACCTAGAATGGGTAGAGGCACGGTTGCCCCCAAGGCGTCAAGCTACTGTTGTGATAAACTTCGATGAAGCACCATAGAAGACCCGAAAAGAATGGTCAAAGATCATCCCTACCAGGGTCGAAATCCCAAAGGCTGATCCTACCCACTCATAACACTCGAAGATCATGATGATCCAACTCCTCCATTCATAGATGAGATGATGAATGCTCACATAACTAGAAAATTCAAGATGCCGACCATTAAGGTCTATGATGGAACCGGAGACCTCGCAAATCATGTGAGGACGCTATCCAAAACACTTCTATTGTAGCACGTGTCTGATGCACTCAAGTGCAGGGTCTTTCCACAAATGCTGGGGGGAATGGCTCAAAGGTGGTACAGCCGCCTACCCCCGAACTCTATAGGCATCAAAGAACTCATCTAAGCTTTTGTAGCTCAATTCATAAAAAGCTCAGCTTCATTGATAAACCTGGAGTAAAAGAAGAATGAGTCCTTGAGGGACTATCTCAACTGATTCACTAAGGAAGCCTTGAAGGTATCTGACCTTGATGAGAAGGTGGCCATGATGGCCCTGCAACAAGGAACCAAAGACATGTATTTCAAGAGGTCTTTGGCCAAGCATCCTCCGGAGGACATGAACTCACTCCAAGGTAGGGATGACAAGTATATAAAAGCTGAAAAAAGCATGGGTAAGACGAACACTAACCCCAATAACGGGGGAGGTAAGAAGAGAAGGGTTGATGATGAGTACGATGTCAAGGACAAGTGTCCTCGTACTTACAAAGACTCAGATTCAAAGAAGTCCAAGAAATGGCCTAAGTTTACTATGTATACAAGGATGAATGACCCTAGGAGCCAAATCTTGATGAAGATTAAGAAGAGCAGGGAGGTTCGATGGCCGAAGCCAATAAGGACCGACCCCTAGAAGAGAAACAAGGAATTGTTCTACAGGTTTCACAAAGATACGGGACATGACACCAATAATTGCAAGCAACTCAAAGATGAAATTAAGTTCCTGATTAGACGATGGAAGTTGAGATAATTCATCAAGGATGGTGGAGGTCATGACTACCGAAGAAGAGACCATGATGACAGAAAGTCCCAACCAAAAAGGCCAGTGATCAATGTCATCTCTGGAGGGCCGACTGCCGCCAGCACATCGCAGAACTCAATGAAGGCTTATTCCTGTGAGGTAATTCATATAGTGGGTGAACCCCCGAAGAGGGCCAGGACTGAGGTGTTTCTAACATTCGATGACTCCGACCAAGAAGGGGTGAAGTTTCTCCATGATGACCCTTTGGTCAGCACACCCGTGATTGGAAACTCTCTTATCAAAAGTGTCCTGGTGAACAATGGATCGTCCATCGATATCCTTTTTTATGATGCATTTATTAAGATGAGGTACAATGATTCTCAGCTCACACCTTCCGACATGCCCATCTATGGGTTCAATGGAGATGAATCCCGGATTGAAGGGACCAAATAACTACCCATGACATTGGGACAAGAGCCATGAGAGGTCGTTCAGATGTTGAACTTGCTTGTCATCAAGGCCATGACAACCTACAACGTGATCATAGGACGAACTACTTTACACGCCTTCAAGGCCATAGCCTCAATGTATCATCTAAAATTCAAGTTCCCTATGAGGAACGGTGTTGGTGAAGAAAAGGGAGATCAGAAGCTAGCCTAGAGTTTCTATAATGGCACTAGGGGCAGGTCTTGCCCATTGAGGACATAGACGTCCGTGGAAATGATGAATAGAGGGGAAAACTCACGGAGGAGTTGGTTCTCATACCTCTTGTTCTAAACGAACCTGACAAGTTTACTTATGTAGGAGCCTTGTTCCCAGAACCTCTGAAGGGAGAATTGATAAAATTCTTGCAAGAGAATAGTCACGTTTTTTCCTGGACGGCAGCTTATATACCGGGGGTCGATCCAGAGTACATGACCTAAAAGTTGAATGTGGATCCTGAATAGAAGACTGTGAAATAGAAGAAGAGGACATTTGCTCCTGATAGGCAAGATGCCATAAGGGAAGAGGTGAACAAGTTGTTGGAGGCTGGGTTCATAGAGGAGATCCAATTCCCCGAATGGCTTGCCATGACTTAAACGATGCTTGTCTGAAGGATTGTTTTCCTCTACCAAGGATATATACTTTGATTGATGCCACCGCTAGCCATGACATATTGAGCTTCATGGATGGATTCAGTGGCTACAACGAAATTAGAATGCATAAGGATGAAATTCCTAAGGTATCATTCATAACTAACTTTGGTGTGTTTTATTATCTGGTTATGGCTTTTGGTCTTAAGAATGCAGGAGCCACCTATCAAAGGTTGGTTAACAAGATGTTCAAACATCTAATTGGCAAGACTATGGAAGTCTATGTGGATGACATGTTAGTTAAGAGCCTCGACAAGGCCGATCACATCAAGCATCTAGCGAAGTTTTTAAAGTTCTGATGAACCACAAGATGATCTTAAACCCTGCCAAGTGCGCCTTTGGCGTTGGGTCCGGAAAATGTTTAAGTTTGATGTTCTCCAAATGCGGGATTGAGGCCAACCCCGACAAGATTAAGCTGGCTGGAAGAGTGGTGGCCCTAAGGCAATTCATCTCCAAATTAGAAGACAAGTGCCTCTCATTCTTCAAGGCACTCAAGAAAATGAAAGATTTCATCTATAATGAAGAAATCCAATAAGCTTTCAAAGGGCCAAAGAAGTACATGGCCTATACTGGTTGTGTCCGAACAAGTACTGAGTTTCATATCGGTAAAAGAGGAGAATAAAATTCAAAAACCAGTATACTGCATGAGTAAAGTGCTACATAGGGCCGGAATAAACTACTCTACCATCGAAAAATTTACTCTAGCTTTGATCACAACTTCAAGAAAGCTAAGGCCATATTTTCTAGCGCTCAAGATAGAAGTCCTGACGGACCACCACTAAGGAGTATTATGCACAACCCCAAAGCAAGTGGAAGATTGATCAAATGAGCGATTAAGCTCGGAGAATTTGACATTCGGTACAAGCCCTAGGCTGATTTCGTGGTTGAATGCACCATTGACAACCAAGAAATCGAGGGGAAAAAGAGTATGGAAATAGACCCCAACGAGGGCGAAGAAAAGAAGGATGATGCAATGATGCCCAAAGAGTATTGGCAACTCTATTTTGATGGAGCATCAAAAACAAATTCGAGTGGAGCAAAATTTCTATTTCAAAGCCCTGAAGGTTTATTGTGGAATATGCGATTAAGCTACACTTTCCAACCACGAATAACGAGGCTAAGTATGAGGCCCTCATCGCTGGTCTAGGACTAGTCAAGGCTCTGAGAGACCAGAACTTGGAAATTCATGGAGAATCGAGATTGGCAATCTCGCAAGTGAACGGTGAATGTGTGGCCCGTGATGAAAAAATGGCCAAGAATTTGAGGATTGTAAAAACTCAGATGACACAATTTGAAGAGTGCCTGGTAGAGCACATCCCAAGAGAGGAAAACACGAAGGCTAATGCCTTTTCTCAATTTGCATCCTCAAAGATGGAAAATTTAGGGAATGTCTACTTTCAAGTGTGGAAAACACCAAGCATCGAAGCCAAACTAGTGGCCTCTATAAGCCAAGGAAGTTATTGGATGGATCCAATAAAGGCTCACTTAGAAAGTGGTTGGACACCCACCAACCCGATGGAAGCTAGGAAGCTCACCATGAGGACCCTGAGATATATGCCTTGATTGAAGGGCTCTTATACAAGAAATCATTTGTCATCCCATATCTGAAGTTCTTGAGGCCGCAAGAAAATGAGTTGGCTCTAAAAGAGGTTCATGAAGGCATATGCGGACAACACCTGGGGACAAGGCCCTTTTTCATAAGATCACCCATCTAGGCTTTTACTGACCTGAAATGCTAAGTGATGCAAAAGCCTACGTGAAGAGGTGTGATTGTTGTTAAAAGTTTTCACCTATGGTTAGAAAAGCACATGAGATATTGACATCCATTAATTTTCTAATTTTATTTGAAATGTGGCGGATGAACATTCTAAGCCTATTTCCAATGGCCAGCGCACAAAAGAAATTTCTCATAGTGGAGATTGAATACTTTACAATATAGATTGAGGCCAAACCCCTAGACTAGATCACTAACAAAAAAGTCACCCAATTCTTTTGGGAGAATTTCATATGCAAATATGGGCTCCTAAGGATCCTTGTTACTGACAACAGAACATAATTCAATAATGAGGAGTTCAAAAAATATTGTGAAGAATACGACATTGAACTACAATTCAGCTTGGTAGCCCATCCTCGGGCCAATGGCCAAGCAGAGGTTGCCAGTCGAATCATCCTGGATGTACTCAAAAAGAGGGTAGAACACTCCAAAGGAAGTTGGGTAGATCAACTACTCGACCATTGAAAATTCTACATTTGCCTTGATAACAGCCTCAAGAAAAACTATGCCTGTATTTTCAGGCGTGCAAGATTGAAGTCTTGATTGACCAACCTCTGAAAAACATTATGCATAGCACCAAGTATAGTGGAAGATTGATCAAATAGGCCATTAAGCTCGGTGAATTTCACATCAAGTATAAGCCCCGAAATGCTATTAAGGCACAAGTTCCTGCTGATTTCGTGGTTGTATACAACAACCAAAGGAGTTAGGGGGCAAGACAATGAAGAAGTCGAGAAGAGTAAGGAAACAAGGAGGCCCGATTCAAGCTCAATGAACGTCGAATGCTGGAGTAAGCGATGAACGATGAACGCTGGAGTAAGTGATGAACGTAGAATGAACAATTGAGTAAGTAATTAACGATGAACGCTAGAGAAAGTGATGGACGTCGAACAGACGCAATAAATATTACTAGCAACAACTCAAAGGCTAATTATGCTTAAGGGAAGCAAAAGTCGGAGGTGTAATCTTAATCAAGGAATTAAGGATGCTAATTAATAAGAGTGGCTAAAAATCATGAATTTCTTGTTCAATATATAAAAATAACAAAGCCTGGAAGGCCAACGAAGAAGACTAGGCTTGGTCCTACGTCCAAGAGGCCCAAAACTAGAACAGGTCAACCTCAGCTCATTTAAAGAGCTTGAGAAGACCTGAAGTGGTCTTAGGCCAATGGCGTTCACCAACTAGAGAAAGTCAACCTCAACTCATTTAAAGAGCTTAGGTCGACCTCAAGTGGTCTTAGGCCAGAAAAGACCTCAAGTGGTCTTAGGCCAGATAAGACCTCAAGTGGTCTTAGACCGATGACATTCATCAACCAGAGGATGCCAACCTCGGCTCATTTAAAGAGCTTAGGTCGACCAAGCACGATCTTGGATCCGACATCATCCTAGATCAACACGATCCTAGGTCCAAAGGGGCGTCAACCTAGAGGCGGTCGATCTATTCCCATTTTAAATGGCTTAATCCGACCTCGCTTGATCCTAGATCAATGAAGATGTCAACCCAGAGGGACGTCAACCTAGAAGCGGTCGACCTCCTCCCATTTTAAAGAGCTTAATCTGACTTCGTTTGATCTTTAATCAATGAAGATGTTAACCCAGAGGGACTTAACCTAAAGGCGGCTAACATCTTCCTATTTTAGAGGGCTTAATCCGACCTCGTTTGATCCTAGGTCAATGAGGATGTCAACCTAGAGGGATGGTCGACCAGAGACGACCGACCTCCTTCGATTTTAAGGGACTTAGGCCGAACTGAAGACGTCATCTCAACCAAGCCCAGAGTCGGCCGAGGTCGACCCTTGACCATGATTGGATTCGGTCGAGGTCGGCCCTTGATGAACAAAGTCAGCCGATTAGAGGCGGTCGACCTCCTCTCATTTTAAAGGGCTTAATCCGACTTCGTTTGATCTTCGATCAACGAGGATGTCAACCAAAAGGAAGCTAACCTCTTCCCATTTTAAAGTGCTTAATCCGACCTCGTTTAATCCTAGGTCAACAAGGATGTCAACCCAGAGGGACGGCCGACCAGAGATGACCGACCTCCTCCGATTTTAAAAGATTTAGGCCCACCTGACGGGATATCTTCTCAACCAAAGCTCGGTGTCGGTCGAGGTCGGCCCTTGACCATGACCGGGGTCGATCGAGGTCGACCCTTAATCAATGAAGTCTGTCGTTCAGAGGCGGCTGACCTCCTCCCACTATAAGGGGCTTAGGCCGACCTGTAGGGATGTCCTCTCAACCAAGCCCGGAGTCGGCCGAGGTCGACCCTTGACCACGGCCGGAGTCAGTTGAAGTTAACCATTGATCAATGAAGTGTGCTGACTAGAGGCGGCCGACCTCCTCCCACTTTAAGGGGTTTGGGCCGACTAGAAAAGATGTCTTCTTGACCAAACCTGAAGTCGGCCGAGGATGACCATGACCAGAGTCGGTCGAGGTCGACCCTTGACCACGAACAAAGTCGGTCGTGGTCGACCCTAGATCAACAAAGAATGGACGACCATCGACCATGCCCGAAATCTATGAAATCATGAAACGGGCCCTAAAACTTCAGAATGAAGGTCAACTGGGGATCGGGCCAGTTGACATGGGGGTCCTCAGACGACCAGATCCGGCTGACTAGGCCTCTGGGAGGCCTCAGGCCGACCAGAGCCGGCCGACCAGGCCCCTAGGATGTCTCTAAGCGGATTAGGACTATATCTAAATTTTAGAAAATTTCATGAGCTTCACGTGGACTACAAGATCATTCAATTCTGACTTCTAGAACTCAAAATATGGCCCAAATAGTTTCTTTCTCGAAAAATGAAAATTTTCAGACTTTTGGATTAACCCGATTAGGGTCAATTAGCATAATTTTATTCAAAATTAGCCTATATTAAGGTTGATTAGTGACTTACGCATGTTGATTAACCCCGATTAGGGCCGATTGTAACAATTATCACGCACTTAGCCCTAATTAAGGGTAAAAATAGTGTACACCAAAACGATCAGGCCCAATTAGGGCATATTAGAAACATTCACCCTATAATTAGCCTATGTCGAGGGTGAAAGGTGATAAATGCCCGAATATTAGCCCCAATTAGTGTGTAATTAGTGACTTTGACCCTATAATTCGCCTATGTCAAGGCTAAAAGGTGACAAATGCTTAAAGATTAACCTTAATTAGGGCTTATTAGCATCAGACGCCACTTAATAAGCCTCGATTAGGGCCTATTAGCATCGAACGCCACTTAATTAACCTCAATTAGGGACTATTAGCATTGAATGCTACTTAATTAGCCTCAATTAGGGCCTGTTGGTATCAAACATCACTAAATTAGCCCGGCTAACACACAAAAACACACAAATCGTCATAAACGTGAAGATTGCTCTACACTTTACTAAAAAGATGACCCAAGAAGGGCCAATAAGACTCTAAGTCAAAATGAAAGACCTTTATAACTTCTATGAAACTTTAAGAAGTTTTCCTAGAAGTTCGGGGGCAAATGATATGGGCTAAAATTGAGCCCTAAAGACATAATTAATGTCACATTAATTAGGCCCGAATCTAATCCAAAAACCCTAAGACCGACCCAGTCCGAGAAACTGGACACAAGCTCCGAAATTAATATAAGGTCGTCGTTAGCCCAAAATGCGCTTGTATCAAGGACGGTTGATACAGGTCCATGTCGGTCAACCGACATGATCCTCAGCCTAG
The DNA here is from genome assembly GCA_008931105.1 of Oenanthe javanica. NCBI lineage: Eukaryota > Viridiplantae > Streptophyta > Magnoliopsida > Apiales > Apiaceae > Oenanthe > Oenanthe javanica. The sequence goes on along the minus strand of QRFB01000137.1, from coordinate 2,362 downwards.
GACCGCCTCAATAGGGCTTCCCCTCGGTCTAAGGTCATAGCAGCCCAGAACTGCCACAATCAAGAACCTTCCGAGAAGGCAACTCTAAGATTAAACCCCAAGACATCTTAGTCGATAATGAAACTAAGTCCTAAATGGAAACTGAGTTATAAAAGACAACAACCGACTAATCAGGATGACATTCTAATTGGGAGACTTGCCAGCGAAGTCTCTCAACCCTAATCGGATACCTAGACTCTCAACATATATATAAAGTGCATAACCCCTCATTCTTAGAACTGGGTCTTGGCTTGATTCTCAACACGCTTGAGATACGTTTACACCTTGCTAAGAACAAAGATAGTTCTGACACGTAAGTACAGCCATTAAAGCTCGAAACTCCCCAACCCTAGCATTCGATACACATTAACTAAGACCTAGTTTTTGATCCAAAACAAGTTCAAATGAAGCTAATGAGAGTGGTGTTATGGGGTCAAATCATGGTAATGAAGGTGAGCAAGGAGCTCAAAGCAATTTAACAGAATTTTTGTCAGTGCATCTGAACCTCCAACTAAAGTTAATGATAGCCAAGGAGGTGTTTTTAGCTGTCAACCTCCCCCTTCCAATCCAGGAGCAAGTTCATGTGGTGTGCCTCCTGAAGCCTGAAAGAATAGAAAGAAAACTGTGAGAACAAGAGTTGAAATTTGAAGGGCAAGAAGTGCAAGGGAGAAAAATATTAACGAGAAATATCTAGATTAACCTATTTTTATGAAATATATATTTAATAAATTATGTCTAAGTATGTAGATTAACCAATAATTATGTCCAAGTATTTAAGTCTGTAAACTATTCAAGTCTTTTGAACGCCAAGAAATTTGGCAAGTCTTTTTCATATCAAGTATTACTGGAACATGATGATCTTTTATAGGAAAAAAAAAGCTTTGTTTTAATTTCAATGGTAATTGTAGTTTCATTATATGATAAATAATACATATTATTTTTGTAATTTTTTTCATTTCACTATATAATCGTTAAATCATTAAAATTCAACTTTGTCCCTGTCTCCGTTAGTCTCATTAGTGAGTACTTGACGGAAGCCAATATTTTAAAAGGTGGAAGAAAACATTAGCCACAAGGCCCACAATCTTTAAAAACTAAAAGCACATTCAATATTTTGAAAATCGATGAAAACTTTGGCCACCACTTTTAATTTACTCTATAATTATATAAGATGTATAACCAACAAATATCTATATTATATAAATTTGTATGTATATGTGTGTGTATATATATATATGGGCCTTGATCCTTGGTAATCATTTACTAGATAGGCCTTATCCAGCAAGTGGTGTCCCAACCATTGGATCAAGGCCTGGACGTTGAGGATTTAAAAAACGGGACGGTTAACCGCGGCTCATATACGTGCCACTGTTAATAATCACAGCATGCCTTGGTTTTTATTTGCGCCTCAACCATTCTAAATGAAAATAACCCGTACATAGCACACACACACACACACCGTACACTATACATACAAAGATTGTGATCAGCAAGAACCCTAATTTTTACCCCCAAATTCGAACCCTAGCCTCCAAATTCGAAGGTTGAAGTCAATTCAAGTCTCGATTGAAGCCTAGTTTACAAAGCTTTTTATAGGTTCATTTTTTTAAACTCATTTATGTAATTTCGATTGAAGCCCTTGAAATTTCGATTGTGTTTTTGTAATTTGTTGTATATATAAATGTTTAATTCATGCTTATACATTCTTGATATGATTTTGTAATTATTAATTTTGATAGTTTGTGTGAATCTTGGGTTTAAAATTAGAATTAAGGTTTAAAATAATTTAAATTTATTTAGAAAATATTGATGATTAATTTGGAAAACTTGGATAAATAATTGAAATTAATTTGGTAATTTTATCAATATTATTCGAATTAATTTAGAAATAATTGAAGAATAATTTGAATTAATTTAGTAAATATGGATGATTAATTTGGAAAAATATGGATAATTTAATTTAAATTAGTTTGGATGAGTAATTTGATATTAGTTATATGAATTTAGGGGATTAATTTTGATATTGGTTATGTGTTGTTATTGAGTTGTTTTAATTCGAATTATTTTGATAATTTTGATGATTAATTTAGAAAATTAATTTGGATCTGATATTGGTTATGTGAATTTAGGTGATTAATATTGATATTGGTTATGTGTTTTTTTATTGTGTTGATGAATGATATTGGTTTATTTCAGGAAGGGATAATATGGATAATATATTACCGGGACCGACGAGCATGGGTGTTATTTGGGATAACTAATATGAAAGGCACAGGTGTACTAACTTGTAACACTTAATTACTATGTAACTCAACTAAGTAAA